>CALYDF020004567.1:0-16900 GCA_944474145.2 Dicrocoelium dendriticum
GAGCCTCCCATGTTCTAATTTGTTTTCAGGTCATGGGAATCGAAGGAGGTTGATCGGCGTGCATAACGCCATCTGAGCACGAAGACAGTTGTCCGGATGTAGGAGAAAGACCTCATGCATACGAAGGAGAATCGGCAAATACGGAAGCGGCAGGCGCCGATGGGTTGTACTCCATCGACATCGAGCGCATGGGGCTATAGCACATGCGATCGCGAATGCCTGCGCCAGGCAGACCTAGTGAGCCCTGAGCGAGGCCACTCGGGGCCACCACCGAAGCGATGACGTGTCCTGCAGAGAACGTAGGCAGGACCGACGCAGCGTTTGTAGGTACGCTGAATTCGATTTACTAACCGCTTGCTTTCATGTTGGGTCTCTTTATTTCAGGTGGTGGGTTTGCTATATTGTCTCATTACTGCCTATCTGAACTATTTTCTATTAACTTGCATACGTCGCTCAAGTTACTTGCAGATGATTTTGATAACGTTTTCATGTTTGTGGCATTTTCCTAAAATATATTTTCTAAAATCTTGAAACTATAGCGGATCTTTTAATAACTAATTTATTTCATTTGCTTATTTATTGTAGAGTCATCTCACCATTTCTGTATGCATTATTCGATTTATTTTATTTCATCCTGTCGTTTCAAGTGATTGGCTGTTGCTTGATATCCCCGATGTAACTGTGCTTGCTGTGCATATTCACAAGGTGCTGTCTAGTACCCGCTACTTCGTCCATACTGGCTCGAGGAAACAGTTGGTCATTGCTGGAGGGGACGGGGTACACGGTCCTTGTGGCCGTGTTAGTGTCGGAGAGTCATTCCGCGCACTCAGTGTGGAGCGGACTACGCTCTAGCCACCACCTTGTGTGCACTTTATTCCCAAATACAACGTGCTTATTTTTGCCTTTGAACGAGTGTGGGCCGGCTCATTTGATGAAACCTGGTTCCCATCCACATGCCTCCCGGTTTTATTCCTTCGGGTTTACACTGGATATGAGGTGTGTGGTTGGGGCTGTGGGTGGTGCAGCGCAAGTCACCCATGGTGCATCTGTAGGCGCAGGCGTCCTGTGACAGGTAAATCTGAAACCGGATGCTGCCAAACATATATATATATATATATATATATATATATATATATATACACTATCTGAAAACCTATCATGTTCACTCTGAACGCTTATCTTTTTCAAAATCAACTTCTCTTACCGAGCGCAGCTAAACTGTTGAAACGACAGTAAACTTTGTTTACACGGCATACAGTTTTCTCTCCTTCCATGGAGAAAATAACTTGCGTACGTACAACATCTCTGATGACCATACAAATTGATTTCCAATCGCCAACCTCCCAATATTGATCTTCTACGACTGTCGGAGACATATCAATATTTCCTCTGAAACTTATGTTAAAAAACATGTACATTTTTATGGGTATATGTTTCCAGTGATTATTTGTACAATCCGAATCGGACAACGTCGGACAAAAGCCCATCACTTCCTGTTAGTGCTCCTCCATCAGTTTTCTATTTGTTTAATTCACTCTTACCACTACTGGGCAAGATTCGGCCGATATCACAAGGTGATGGATAAAAGCTTCCAAAATATGCGGTACAATAATGCAATATGAGTTGTCCCGAACTCACTGGCACATGTTATATGTGTTGGGCTCAAATCAGCCAAATGATGGCTGTATGATGAGGAGAGCTTAACATATAACATCGGCTCCTACATAACTGCATACATATTTATGTATAACGTGTCACTATGATGACAAAACTGCATGTGAGAAACGACAAAAAGGGAGAAAACGAGTCAACAAATCATTTTCTACTTGCTTTAAGCCAAAACAGCACATGGCCAGCTGAGATGTGTATGTGAAGGGTGGAAGCAGGTCTCCGGGAGACGTTTCCGTGAAATGTCGTATTACTTTACTTGAACCGATGCTTAATCTACTTTTATTGCTACCCTTAACTGCTCCATATTTACTCTTACCTTACTTTTACTTTACTTACTTTACTTTTGCTTTTAATGATGTAGCACAAACGCTCCATTAGGAACACAACAGATCTTGAAAAATCTCTCCACTATCCGACTTTGTTGTACCTATTAAACAAGCTCGTATTTTGCTTGTTTCTCGCATGTCGAGCAATATACGATTTATTTATTTATCTTGTACTTGCCAACGAAAAGCATATGATTGCTGTGTTGTCTGTAAAATGCTCTTTGGGTTGCAATGATCACGCAGTCATCAGTTTCAAGTTCGTCTGCTATGCGGAATTTCGGAAGGAGAAGAATGAGACTGCGATCCATCACAAACTGCGATCGATTAGCTCAGACTGTCATCTCTAGGATCCGGTCGTTCCTTGCAGAAGACCTCCTGGAAGTCGCTTGTCCCCAGCTCGGCCAGAGACCAGAGTGTGCAATAAGTCTACATTAGTTTCTTTCGTTAGGAACAGAACTCGAAAATGGATAGCAATGCGCAACGCAGCATAACGGATGTACAGAGAAGCTCGAACGCCCGAAACTTGTGAGAGCTACTTAGCCCACCCTAACCATTGCACTCAACTGATCAGAGAAGACAAAGCCGCATGTAAGCAGAACATCATAAAAAGCTTCAGTGCTAACCACAAACTGTTGTACAAACTTGTCAAGGGCCTACGAAAGGTAAGACAAGGATTTCCTTCACTCAAAACGCTCGATGGACCAACAAGAACGGCTATGGGAGCAACAAACGCGCTATGGATGCAATATGCCCCTACGTTTCAGAGGGTCTTGCCACCGCGATTAACCTCCATCTCTTTTACCACGAATGCTGAATGGCGGAAGCTGAGGTCTCTGCGCAAACCCACCACCCCGGGTGTTGAGACCATTCGTCCAGAGGCACTGGAAGCAGCTGCAAGCCTACTGGCAGGACAAATAGCTTAGTTTTTCCAGCGCTACTTAAAGCAGAACCAGGTTCCTGATATGTGGAAGCTTGGGATAATAACCCCTATTCACAAATGTGGAAGCAGTACTGATCCCTCCAACTACCGCGCAGTATCTCTTCTCCCTATATTCTCCAATGTTATGGAAGCCATCGTTGCCGATACACTGGTGTGTTATCGGGAAAACTGCCACAGCATCACGCCCGAGCAGCACGGCTCCCGTCGACAGGGATCGTGCACAGCGAATTTACTGATCGCACGCACTAGTTGGACCGAGTCAGCTGACGCTGGAAAAGGCGTGGATGTGGACTACCTTAATTTTTCAGGCTTTCTATCGTCTGGACCATCGAATACTACCTTTTAAGCTTCAGTAGTGCGGGATAGGCGACGCTCTTCCAAGATGGATTGCCAACATACTGCTTTAACCGAAACCAGTTATTAGAGTTCGGAGCTCTTTATCAGACCCCATACAAGTCGAGTGTGGTGTCTCGCAAGACTCGATTCTATGTCCACGTCTGCTTATGTTGTTTATTAATGACCTCGCACAGGCAATCGCTTCAAACTTCCTAATGTTTGCCGACGATATCAAGATTTGGCGCAGAATCCAGACGAACGCCGATAAGTATCAGCTTCTAGATGGCTTAGACTCGGTATATCCATGCTTAACCTAAACTTTCACAATTCAACGTGAGCAAATGCAAGATACTTTCCATCCGTCATCAGAAAAACCACTCACACCGGCCAGATATGAATGTACCGTAATCATTAACTGTCGAACATGACTTTGGTGTGCTGGTTCAAAATGACTTGGGTTACTCCAGACAATCCGAAAAAGGCCTCAAACACTGGACATCAACACGTCGCGCTGTTGCGACGGGCGTTCGGACAAATAGACAGCTCCATATTTCGACAAATGCGCAGTGCGTATGTTCGCCCTCATGTTCAATACGCAATTCAGGCCTGGCATCCATGGCTGAAACACGACCTTAATGCACTGTCGGAGTCTCAACGTCGGGCATATAAAAACTCAATTTGAATACGCAATCTGCCATTCGAGGAGAGGCTGAAAAGATTGGGAGTATTCAGTGGAAGCTATCGCAGATTACGAGACAACCTGATTATGGCATACTTGGTTCTGCAAGACCCACATCATGTGTGCCACTCCTTACTGCAACTCAGCAACAATACAAAGCTGAGAGGTCACTCACTGAAACGCCAAGAACCGTATAGCAGTCAGAAGTGCCGCAGGAATTTCTTCTCCATTCGTGTATGTCACGCGTGGAATGCTCTCCGTGTACCAGTGGTCTCTGTACAGATACTAACAGTAGTTAAAAGACGGTTGAATGACGCATTCATCAACTTACATTTTGTAACTTAGGGATACTTCTGGAGTGTACCTTAAATTAATTGCATAATAACGGTTTTGTGAATCTGCGCGCATTGCAGAGCTACAACGAAGCAAACGATAAGTCCTTCTTTTCATGTTTAAAATACTGTTTTATCATTATTATCACTATCATTATTATTTTGATATCTCCACTCACTATCCAACGAGACTTGTAAAACAGCGTTTTTTAGCCCGTATTAATTCATCGTTTATTGTTCAACTGATGGCCAGTACTAACCTGTCCAGTGCTGCTTGCCACCTTTGGTAGCTGTCACTGATGAGGACAGTGTCGTCCGCATACTCCATTTCAAGAAATCGCGCATCACGAACTAGCTGCACTCCTTCTAAATCATGTCCAGCGAACGCTGTTTCCATGAGTTCGTCAATGGCAACGTTGAAGAGGATAGTGACAGCGCGCAACCTTATCTCACACCGCTGGAGATATTGAAAGGCGACGACAGTTTGCCCTAACTATGCGCGTACAGCTCTTTGATAATTTTTGCCTATTTATCAGGCACACCTTTCCTCAGCAGGCAGTCCCAAACGGCACATCGATCCACCGATTCAAAGGCACCTTTTATGTCAAGAAACAATACTACGGTGTGTCACCAACAAAGGTGACTATGCTCCAACAATTGACGCAAAGTGAAGATATGGTCGATGTAGCCTGACCTCGACGAAACCTGGCTTGCTCCTCACGAAGCTGCCTTTCACGAGTACCAGTCAGTCTGTAGAGAACGACAGGCGCAAACAATTTAGAGGCAATTGAGATGGGATTGATCCCCTATGATTGCCGCATTCCGACTGGGAGCCTCTTTTGAAAATGGGGACTATGACAGAACAACTTCAGTCTGTCGGGACAGTTTCCTGCTCCCAAAGTTGCACTAGTAACTCGTGTAGATCATCTACAAGAGCAGGTCCCCGAGTTTGAAGAAGCGTAGAGGAATTCCGTTTGCCCCTGTGGCCTTATATAATTTCAACATTCGGCTCTTACGTCCAACTGCTTCTGGCGTCCTTAAAAAGCGAGAGATATTTACAGTACATGAATGCAATAGATGTCACGAATTTCAAGTCATTATGCTTGTACATAGAATCTAAACATATTATGTTACACAAACAGAAAAGTTAGTGCTTTCCCATGAATAATTCGTTATTTTACGCTTACCTAATCGGATTTTACATTTTCTCCGGAATTTGTGGTCACACAATCAAAGTAAATCATTTCTTCAAACATGTATGGCCAGACTAAACTGATTACAAAATATCTCGTTTCATTGTATTGTTCAACATTGCAACGCAAGAACTTATCACTAATAGGCTACTGTAACGCTTTAAGTCACATTTTATCGAGTGTACTTAACGAAGGGGCACCAGCAGAAGATGGGTCAAAGTCAGCAGGTACACAGCCACGGCTGGCTAACGATTCACTAGAGACGGCCAAAATGGTGCATTTTCCCATTATACAGCTCTGTAAAGGGATCGATTTAATGGCAACCTCAGTATTCGACGGCATAATACAAAACACAGGAGGCATCAGGGCTAGGATGGCCGAGAGCGGGCGTATAACCCGACTCCTATAAAGCCGGCGAGTGTCTGACCCCCCTAAGGTCCGCACCATCTCCAATCTTGATGCAACATCCAATGATTCCCTTTTGGTTACTGAGGAACTGTGCTGCTTGTATACTAGCACACAAAGCCTTATTAGTAAATTTGTCGAACTCCGTCCCCGCCAGGCTTCCGAAAATGGTGATAGCATAATGTTCAACAAAACGCGACAGCTGTGAAATCACCGACGTTAAGATCCCTATACCCGGTATGTCACTGCACGCGCACGACAACGTGTGGGGGAGTGGGAGTGCTCATTCATTAGAAAACAAACCGCTGTGAGCTCATGGATGATCCTCAAATGTGTGTCACTGATCTCCTTTCCTGCAAACTGTGCTTGAAGGACGATGACATATGCCTTGTGTCCGTAGTTTATTGACCGCCCAAATCCACTCCGGAGATGCACCATAGACTAATATCTGCATTTCGTATTGTGCTAAATCAGAGGTTCCTCCATATTCTCATTAGAGGAGATTTCAGTATCCATGATCTGGGAACTCCAGCAACCGAGAATGAGAAGTTCAAAGCTTATCTGCAAGAGCTGATCTCTAGCGCGCACATATACAAGCACCGGTCCCACCAGGTTCACAACAGCAAATAATCCAACAATGTTAAATATAGTGCTCACCAGCGGGGAGCTCATGCTTGAAGGGCTAAATGTATGCACTCCTTTGAGTTGAATCGCTCACGTAACTTTACTGTTCGACTGAATTTGCTGCGCCGAATACCTCGAAGCAGCGTCCGATAAGGTGCAATCTATTACACCGTATCAGATTGTGTCTGGATTCGTTGTAAAGGCTAGTTGGACATTTATGACTAAGTGCACCCGGCAAATAGCCTGGGAAACATTCTTGAATACATTTAAGTCACTAGTCACAAAAGCATGAGAGCCAAACGCTTTTCATCTCCCTCACAAATCAAAGTCCTTTCTGTGTAACCGCACACACTAATTTATGACCTTGAAGGGTCGGACAAGATGCCTTTATAAATCGATCCCCGCGCAGAACATTAAACAGCCTACGTAGTTCGTCGCATTTAATTTATGAATTTGGTTCGTGAGGACTAAGTAACACACCAACTGGAGCTAGCGTAACGGCCCATAGTTTAAAAGTAACAAGCTTGCCTTGTAACCTGATGGCGCGGATTCGAGTATGCATAGAGACAGAGTGATCCTCGCAGTGTCCTTAGCCCACTGCAACTGGTGGTGGTTTCACGGCAGCGAAGCGTCGGTACTACGTACCGGCGTACTACTGATGGATTTTTTGCAAATTCGGTTCAAACAACAAGTTTGTTTATAGAAGTTTGAATGGACTTCTTAAGGTTCAGCGGGAAATATCACCACTCACGACGGTTGATGGCAGTCTACGTTTTACGGGCCCAGTACTTACCTACTTACCAAGGGTTAAGAGCTTCGATCACTGTATTACTTTCTGTCACCAGACCATCAGTGTTATTCAGCATAACATTCACAGCAGAAAGAGTGCTGTAGAGGACATTATACTTGTGTACACTCAGCTCTCCCGGAGTGAATAACATTCATCCTAAACAATGCAGGCAGCATCAATACATCTAGCCGAACCACTTACCGGATTCTTTCAGGGTTGTCTATACGAAAACATAGTTCCTTCAACATGGTAACGGGGTATTAACCCCATTCGCAAGATAAGAATTCGATCTGATCCTGTCAGCTACCACCTAGTAACGCTTCTATATGCGCCCGCCAAAGCCACGAGATCGATCATCGCGGACGTACTGATGGGCCACCAGTAAAGCTACGGCATCATTGTACTGCAGCAGCACGGGTTTAGTCAATATTGATCATGTACCATGAATCTGCTGATGGCACGTGACAATTAGACCGAAACAGTCGACGAGAACACAGAAACTATGTCATTTACATGGATATCTTGAAAGCCTTCGATCGCTTGGATCATGGAATTCGGCTTCATAAACTTCAGCACTACGGCTTCGGATATCCAGTATTTGGATGGATCAGTAACTTACTCCATAAACAGCAATTAGCGGTTACAGCCCGAACATCTGTGTCTGACCCAATTGGAGTTGAGTGCAGTGCACCGCAGTGTTCGGTGCTTGAGTCTTGCCTGTTCTTAGTTTTTCTTAAAAATCTGGCGAGAGTTATTAGTTCAAAGTTTTACCCTTCGCGGACGAAGTTAAGCTATGGCGGGCGAGCAAGGGACCGGATAACAACGAGATTTTCCAGCGCTACCTCCATAAAATTTGATATTGGTAGGGGGAAAATTTACTTCCACTCAAAGTAGACAAGTGTCACACTGCATCCACCATCGATACGCCTATATCTACAAGCTAGAAACGCACTATCTGTAGCCAAGGTCTCAGGAACGTGACTTCTGTACGCTGGTGCATGTCGACCTCAGTTGTTCCAGACAGTCAAAGTCCGTATCAAAAAAACGTAACCAGCATGTTGGCCTCTTGCGGAGAACGTTCGGGAGTTTAGATTCATTTGTCTTCTCTCTGATGCTTAATGTCTACGTGTGTCCTCACTTCGGATACGCAATCCTCGGAGCTTTCGAAACTCCAACGTGAAGCAACGAAATTTATCAACGGATTGCGCAACCTTCCGAACCATCAACGACTGAAGAAACTCGGAGTGTTCAGTAGACACTACCGCCGGTTACGTAGAGAAATCATATTAGTACACTCCAGTCAGGTACTCCCATCGCAATGAGGCTGGACCTTACCATGGTGCGATGGTTTGTGTTCCTCAGTTATCCATTGAGCTATACTGGGTGGTGCTTTTGCACATTCAGAGTCACTCATACTATATTGGTCAATGGTTAGAGGCCTGACAAACTCAGCCACTGGTCCTCCAGGTTAGGGTTTGGAATGAGGGTGGCACCTTATCCCTTTAAACGGACTCGTTGTAGCCCAACGCCAAACCCGCTGCCTTGCGGTCAGGTTTTTGAAATAAAGACTTTGGTTGAGGACCTTAATCGTTCTCCGGTCTAGGCCTGGGCAACCTGACAGTATCCTGCCCACGCGATACACTGAATCTCTCTGCAAACAAATTTCTGATGTTCTGGCCACCGCAGTGGATAAACTACAGTGCCCTATCTGCTGCACCGAGCAAGGTGGTTAGGGGTTCGGATGCTACTGTTCAAGCCTCCCCGTCTTCTTATTCCGCTCTTACGCTTTTTCACCCTCATCGTCCCGTTCCAACTTCACTTTTATCCCCCTAATTTTCAACCCCCATTCTTGGCCCTCCCCCAACATGCTTTGCTAGACATTTATCTTCCAATTTCAACTCACTCCTCTTCTGTCGACAAGCCCATGTCCAACCAAGCGGTTCATTCCCGTTCATCGACCTCTATTTGGAGCCCTCGATCACCCTTCAGATTGGCATACCTCAATGTACGCACACTGCTACAACTCGGTCAACTGGCAGCATTTGCCCGAACATTGGAGACCCTCTCGATCGAAATCTTCTACTTATCCGAGACCCGCCTGCAAGACTCGAGCTCTGTGCTCACTCTGCGATTCCCTTCAGGTGACGCAGGCAGTGTTTTCTCATTGCACTTATCCGGTGACGATGCAGCTTCGAGCACCAGCCAAGCTGGTGTCGGCATTGCCCTGAGTCCCCGGACTGAAGCTGCTCTGGTTGATTGGATTTCAATCAGTAGCCGGATGTGTGTGGTCTGATTGGCTGGCTTCTTCATAGCTTCGAAGTTGCGTGGGACTAATAAATGTCTGTTCATCATCGCTGTCTAGTCGCCCACAAACTGTGGCGATGATTCGATAAAGAACGACTTCTACCGCCAACTGACCCAGCTCCTTTGCCACAGAAGCAACACGGACACTGTTATGCTGGCTGGGGATCTGAACGCACAAGTTCATCATCATCATCATCATCATCATCATCATCATCATCATCATCATCATCATCATCATCATCATCATCATCATCATCATCATCATCATCATCATCATCATCATCATCATCATCATCATCATCATCATCATCATCATCATCATCATCATCATCAGCAGCAGCAGCAGCAGCAGCAGCAGCAGCAGCAGCAGCAGTAAATCAGCCATTTGAACTGATGCTTCCCTGCCATACAACCATGAGGACCTATGAAATAAAGAATAAGAAGAGGGAGAGAAGGGGACTTACCTGAAAACCTTAATGCCCTAAGCAAACATTCCGGGTCAAGGCGCCTACACCTTGTGTAGACAACATACCGTCACAAACAGCTGGCTATCGTGCAAAGATAAGGCGGCCTCGGCGAGACAGCTTCCTTGCGGCGTTCACTGATACACGTCATAATCAGCCATTACTCCGCAGATAACTCAGCACCAAACACACTTCAAACAGGCAGTCCGACTAGGAGAAGGCAGCAGACGCGCCACTGGTGTCTACTGCGAGCCATGTCCTGTAAAGTCTCAAGCCAAGCACAAGGCGAGTCACGTGAACTCCAGCCCGGAAGGCGAGACGGACCAACGGCACCCAGTTTGGTCGTCAGTGACTTCATTTGCCGCTGCCAAGTCAACTTCTGTCCACCTCGAGCCTTGCGCCACCCTACACCTGGCAGACTAAACAAGGCCCTCCTAGGTAAGCGGTGACCAGGCATACGTAGCACGTACAAGAGCCAACGCAACTTATTCAGTGCTATCTGTTGTTCTAGGGAGCTAGCATGATTATCACCACCTAGTACTCGCCTACGCACATCATCGATGCGGACACGCTGGTGCCATCCGACACCAGCAATGCTTCGCAAACAACGATGTTCAAAAACTTGAAGGCGCCTCAGATCTTCAGACCGAAGAGGCCAAGTCTCACTACCATAAAGCAGAGCGGCCCTCACTGTGGCCTTGTATACACGGCCTTTCAGACGTAGGCAACTCCCTTCTATCGCCAAAGATGCCGCAGGTCCCAGAAGGTAGCTCTGGCTTTTGCAATGCGTGAGCTCACGTCAGTTTCTATGCGCCCATCATTGCTGATGCAGCTGCCAAGATAAGTGCAATCATCAACCACCTCGAGTTCCTCGTTAGCAAGCGTCAAGGGGTCATCAGGTGGTTGGTGGTCCTGCAGCAACACTTTGCATCTTGATGGTGCGAATTGCATACCAAATAATGGGACCACTCTGGACAGGCTATTCAGGGTTGATTGGGCCCCCGCAACATCGTCGAAAAGCAAGACGATATCGTCCGCATAATCTAGATCAACTAACCTTTCACCAGGCAGCACTTCAACGCCTACATCATGAGATTCCGCAAGGGAACACTCCATGATAGAATCAACGACTAAATTAAACAAAAATGGGGAATTCGGACAACCCTGACGAACGCCACTTGTGGTCGGAAAGCTGGCCGATAGGTCACCGTAGATCCTGACGCAGCCTGTATTGTTTGAGTATAGAGCACGATGTTCACATATTTCTTGTGAACACCTTTCCTCGTAATTATTTCGAACAGAATCGATCGACTGAATCGAACGCACTCTTGAAATCGAGGAACACAGCTATTGTCGGTCTGCGTTATGCGTGTCGCTGCTGTAGCACCTGCCGCAAAGTATATATATATATATATATATATATATATATATATATATATATATATATATATATATATATATATATATATATATATATATATATATATATATATATTGGCGAAAACCGGCCTGCTCCTCCCTAATCCGAGATTACCGTTCTGCAGTGAGGCGACGAACGAGAATCGAGGCCAGTAATTCTGTCACAACTGGCGTTAGGCTAATACCCCTGTGGCTAGAACAGTCTGTGCGACTGCCCTACTTGTATATTACCACTATAATCGATTCGCTCCAGTTAGCCGGGACAATCTCTTCCTTTCAGATACGTTCGAATAAGTTCAGTGCTTTTCAGAGGACCTCACCTCCATCTTAAAAAAAAGGAGCGAGGGCTGTGATGATGTTTCGGACCTCGTCCTCCGAAGGAGCCTCAAAACTAACCGTCCATAGCTCGTTCTGCATCACATGAGTAGGAAGAAGTCCGGGAGCAGAGGGCCAGCTGAAGTGATCATGAAAATGTTCCGCCAATGACCCATACGGTGCTTCTTATTGTGTGTATCAGTGCACCCACGCTGTCTCTGTTTGTCTTACTGACGCTTGGTTTCGCAGGACCAATGGTGCGGATCAGCTGGAAGAGCTTCTGGTAGTTGCCGACTGTTCCTACCTTAAGTCCTACTGGTCCACATGGCTTCCTTGTCAGCAAGTAGGCTCCGCTTTAGTTCGTGCCTAATAGCTCGACATTGCGCTCAGAGCCAGCCGAGAGGTGCCTTCTAGATTCCAACAGGTTCACCGACCTCTCGAATATCCAGTGACTGGTGCGATGACGACTGATAGCGCCACAAGCAGATGCTTCTGCGTCGTGCATGGCGACCGACATCCTATTCCACAAAAACACAGTGTCATTAGGAAAAGGAAGCGAAAATTCGGTACGCAGTGCGTCTTGACAGGCTTGTCTGACCGACGGTTGAGACAATGCCTCAGTTGCCATTTGGAGGAGACGCTTGGTGCGCCACCCGGTAAAATTCATGGAGGAACGACAGCGCATCAAGGCGTGATCAGAGTCGACGCAGATATTTCAGTACGAGCGGAAATCCAAGATGGAACCACGCCACCTGTAACTTATGCCAATGTGGTCAATTTGGGTCCATCGCTGGCCAGCTACAGGAGGATGCCAAGTGGCACTTCGGCGCTCACTGTGTCTAAAAGCAGTGCTACTAAGAAACAACTGGTGCTCCGCACACAGTTGCAGCAGACGCTCACCGTTGTCCGTCCGTTTGAAGATAAGCCCATAATTACCACCCAGCTGAGCTTCTGACAAGTTCAGACGCCCTACTTGTGCGTTCATATCCCTTGCAAGTACTATAATATCTGAACTAGTAACACTGCGTAGTAGCGCGTTCAGTTTGTGATAGAATGTGTCCTTGACAACATTTGGACCGCAGTCGGTGGGAGCAGAAGCGAAAATCACAAACAAGCAGTGATTTGTATTACTTCGTGAATCAACCTTAGCTGATGTCGTCAAATAGGCTGCACATAAACAGCTGTTTACCGGAATCCAATCAACCAACGATGGCTCAGCTTTGGAGCTTAGAATGATGCCTTCCCCAGCTCGACTTGTGAGGGCTGCATCGGTGTGTCCGTATGTGTGCAACCAATAGCGAGAGGACAAGACGGGGGCAGTTACTTCAACAATCCCATTAGGGTTATTGATCCTAGTTTCGGACAGCCAACATACATCAATACCCAGTGTGTCAAAGGTGCGTGCGAGTGCAGCCTGTTGACCTATTTGCCTTAGTGCGAACGTTGAACGCCGCCATAGAAACGGGACAGCGTAGCCTTATAAGGGACTGTCGCCGATAGACGTCCGATGGGTGTTGTAGGAAGGTGGGTGCAGATGGTTCTGCTCCAGTGGCACTTCGGTTGCTGTCAATTAAGCTGGGAATTATAGAAGGTCAGTAATGGGGTCGGGATGGGAGTAAGAGAAAAAGGTGGAAAAGAAAGAAGGGAGGCGCCAGAAGTAGCATGTTTTCGCTTATCCGCCCTGCTATGTGCAGCAGATAAGGTGACCCTTGATAATCTGCGCGACGGCCGATGCAGGATGAAGTTTATGTTTGAAGAAAATGTCATGGTTGTATGTGGGCTGAGATACTGCCAGGGTGCCCAGACCTAGACGGGACGATTAGGGTCCTCAACCAAAGCCTTCGACTCAAAAGCCTGTCTGCAAGGAAGCGGGGAGGTGGCAATGATTTAATTCAACATAAGTGGACGCCATCCCATTTCAAACCCCCAACCTGGAGGACCAGGAGACTGAGTTTGTCTGACCTCTCACCATTGACCAACCTGGTAGGAGTAGCTCTCAAGGTGCCCGGAGGCACCACCCAGTATAGCTCAATGGATCGAGGTACGCAAACCGTCGCACCAGGCTAAGGTCCAGTCTTGTTGCGTTCAATCTGCTAACAGCCTTCGTGTCCGTTAGGGTAGGCATTTCGTTTATGACTCTGGCTTTACTCGGATCCGGTTGCAACCTTTCCGAACTCAACACATGTCCATGAAATACGACATCGGTATTGCGCAGCTCAAGTTTCGCGCGCTTCAATTTGATATGTCTTTCGTTGCAGCGTTGCAGAAACTGGTGAAGGTGGCGATCGGGTTCTTCTCGGGTAGCACCAAATACTAACACTGCATCCGCTACAAAAAAACACACCGGGTAGATCATCTAATGCTTGCATGAGTCGCTTCTGAAAAATCTCACAGGATACTTTCAAGCCAAAAGGCAGGCGAAGCCATCTAAAGCATCCGAACGGCGTCGCAAATCTGGTCAGATAGCTCGACTTTTCATCAAGTTCTACATGCTGAAATGAGGTCGGCCTTCGTGCACATCTTTGCCTTGCATAACTCCGGGAGCATATCGTCTAGTGTCGATAGGGCGTAATACTCTCTTCCAAATGCGGCGGGAAGCGGGTTGGGATCGATGCACAAGCGTAAACCACCGGATTTATTAGTTGCGATCGCCATTTGGCTTACACAATCTGTCGGCTCATCAACCTTGGTTACGACGCTCAAACGAGACAGACGCTGCAGTTCTTCTGATAACGTTTCACCTAAAGCAACTGGCACTTTCCTGGCTGGAAACGCTACTGGCCTAGCCGATTCATTTAACGATAAATGCGAATCATTTTGAATTTCCCAATAGCCCCATCAAACAAGCTGGAGTAGCATCAACAATGTCTGCGGTAGCCTGGCACGACTGCAACAAACGAGCATGATTAAAGGAGACAAAACCAAGGTGCTGGATCGAATCAATGCCCAAGATGGGCGTAAGGTCTGCTGATACAATTAAGAACTCAAACTTATGGTTCATTCCGTTCTTCGAGTTCACAGCTGTCACGATGACGCTCCCTTAAGGCCGTAGCCTCGAGCCGTTCCACATTTCGAGACAACCGCGTTTCGATGCATTGTATATCGACATAATCTTTCTCGGGTAATATGTTGACCGTGGCTCCTGAATCAAGTTGAAACTGAAATGGTCGTCTGCGGATCAATAGCATTGTAAAGATGTACTGGTCCATGTTACTGATTGTGAGTTCATGCGTGTCTTTTTGATTTTCACTATCTACTGATCTGACGTGGGCCGATCGACAACACAGGGCAAAATGGTTTTGTTTGGCGCACTTCATGCAAGTTCGGCCCCAAGCTGGATAGCTATCTTTTCGTTTTGGATGCCTAGGGCCACAAAATTGGCAACTTGACTCAGTCATTGGCTAGCTGCACAAAGCTCAGCTGTTGCCTCCGTGCGTAAATGCTGGAGTTGTTTGTCTATACTCGTCTCGCTTAAGCAGATATTGATACATTGATGTAGGAATAGACTTCTTTGCCTCAGAAGGCGCCCAGTGATATCAT
This sequence comes from Dicrocoelium dendriticum, assembly GCA_944474145.2. Lineage (NCBI taxonomy): Eukaryota > Metazoa > Platyhelminthes > Trematoda > Plagiorchiida > Dicrocoeliidae > Dicrocoelium > Dicrocoelium dendriticum. Next base: position 15,339 of record CALYDF020004567.1, read on the forward strand.
CATTACGTATGCCGATAACGATGCAATCACGTATGAAGGAGTCCCAAAGACAATCGCAGAAATTGCAAGTTTGTGCCATTAGCTTCAACTCTGTAATGTAGGTATCGAAACACTCAAGCGATAAGCGGTGGCGACTAAAAAACAGGTATCTCTGGTACATCTCGTTTGATCGGCCTTCGCTGTACTCGCCAAATTTCCTGATTATCTCCGACATTCGATTTCTGTTCATCTGTATCACCGAGCCCGCGAATGCATGGGATCAGCTGAGGTTCCCCACCACTGAAGTGTCACATTCCCAGGCCTTCATCCTCGGAGACAAGACAAGTTTGACAAATTTTCTCAGTCAATTTCTGCGTGCCTTTTTGTAGTGCCATGGATTGGCCATTTCACAGTTTCGCCCAACTAGGTCCGGAGACAGCATATGACGCAGCTCACCTGATTGAGAGAGAACTAACAGCCACGTACTAAAATAACGACAAAAGTAGCCCTCAGGAGTATATAAAGAGCATAGCCGAAAAGGACAAAAGCACTGCCACTGTCCACTATCAGGTTTGATAGCCAACATGGAACAGGTACAGGACACTTGGAACCTAAGGGAGGGGGCCGAAAGCAGCTGGCGCTGCACCACCCACATGCTCATGTAAGAAGTAAACACGAAGAAATAAAACCAGGATAGTAGTAAGCTGTTAAATAAATAAATTTAGATTATTGGTGGATTTTTGTGAGTAATTCTAATTCTCAACAGGGCGGGATACAGACCGACTACCTGATTCGATCATTCGGCAGGACCTAATCGGGCCATGAAAAAGTTATTCGAGTTTTTCAAGGTAGTTCCTAAAGTTTTTGGGTCTCTTATCAGTTCAAATTAGTAAAAAGATGTGGAAGTTGAGAGTAAGAATAGATGTTGGCATAGCCCGCAGTTCAAGCAAAGTTACACGACCATAAGTGGAACCGCCACCAGGAGACTTATCTCCATGCGACGTAGCTCGCAGTTCTACGCTTCAACTGGCCATGTGCTGATGTGGCTTTAAAATAAGCAAGCTTTCATCATGTTGACTCAGTTCTGGGGCATGTCAGCAGTCAAAATATTAACTCATTTTTATGGCTGCTGTCATAAGCATGTAGGCCGTTGACTCGTTTTTAAGACCACTGTGATATACTATGCATTCCCATCATGCAGCCTATTCTATCTTGAAGCTCTTTCGAGTTACATACTTCTAGTATTCGCCAATAAGTCTGTGGCAGTTCGTTTCGCGTGGGTGTGAAGGTTAGCATAGAAGCTTTAATCCACCACGTCAGGAGATTGGTCCAGTCGTGGCCAACAATGGAAGGAGAAAGTAGTCAGATATGAGACGAAGGAACAAGAAAGATAAATAAATGGTTGATGTCTGACGATTGTCCGATTCTAATTGTACATAAGGATAATGGAAAACAAGTAATCCCCTAAGCACTCATAAAATGGGTTCCAAAAGAATACTGAGACCGTGTGCATACATCAGTCATGACCAGTGCGGGGATTTCGCACTTCACCTTACGAAGGCCATTAACATGCCTGTATAACG
>CALYDF020004568.1:0-16910 GCA_944474145.2 Dicrocoelium dendriticum
TTTATGTACAGTTTGCAACGTTTAGTGTTACGTTTGTGCTACCAGGGTCAACGCTCGCCCAGGCTTCCGGTTCATGTATGGACGAATCCCACGTGTACTTTTAAACACTGACATAAGGCTCACTATCTTGCTCCTCAGCTTCGGTCAAGTGACGATTCTGCGAATACAGCCACGGAGTACCCAAATGGAAATCATGATTATGACGAAGATCAACTTCACCACCATCGTAATAACCACCCCTCAATAGGAAGGAAAACCTTGCACTGCAGACAAGCATCCTATAACTATTTGGTCATTGTAGCGCATTATCAATACAAACTTACCTTTTACCACGAACGTTCCTCCGATTACCATGCACACACTAGTAATGCACATATTGGTATGGATAACCTTCAGCCCTGCTGGCACAAAAAGGATTTTGAAGCCGAAAATGGGTGGTAAAATCCTTAACCGTCAACCATAAACCTGAATGCATGGTTAAGGACTTTGGCGACCATTTTGAAGGCGAAAATTGTCCTTCCACTGCAACTGTATTAAGTACACAGTGAAGGACTTTGCACCCTGTCCAATCAGAAACCTAGGTTAAACAGTGAATGACAGACAGACTGGAGGAGTATGAATGGTCATTGACGGTTGACCTTGGACGGCATGGACCAATGGCCGTGCACGCACCACGACGCTACGCACGCACCTAGCCGGTACCCCTGTACGCCGCACCTAGCTGCAACCCCTATACGCCGCACCTGCCTGCAAACCCCTGTACGCCGCACCTATCTGCAGCTCCTGTACACCCCACGTATTGGCTACCCACCCAAGCTCGCACACCGCTGGAAAGGGGATCTCAAATCCCCACCTGCGTTTCCCGTTATTAATATTATGTAACGCAGATATTACTACCGCTTACTAATGCAAACTAAATGTGCGAGTCATACCTAACCGCCCATATGACCTCTTTTCTCCTGCGGCGTAACATCCTGCTGCTACTGAATGGAGGAAACCATGTTTAACACGGCGCACAGGGTCTAGTCCCACTACTCATAGTGATGCCTTAGTAATTCATTCCCAATAAGCACAACGATAGCGGGAATGGAATCCAATTTTTTCACAGTAAGAAGTCCGTTTACCGACGCATAGTAGTGGATACATTAAATGGAAGGACATCAATATTGACAACAGAGGTCCATGTTCCGTTTGAATCGGTTACGCTTCTTCCATGCTGTCTCATGAGCGCTCCAAGTCCACGAATTGGAAAACCTTATTTAAGAAATGTTAATAAGTAATCCACCAATTCATACCTGCTGGCTGCTTGCACAACCTTTGGTAGTGTCGCGCCATGCGTTGCCACGAATAGCTTTCAAGTATTTCCTGACATCATCATCAGGTGACACAATACTTCCGGAGAAACATTTTAATAGAGCAGCTACGACGGGGATGAAAGGGCAAAGAGGTTGCTTACCTTGCACTTCGGTGAATAGCTTCATCTTCCGGAATCCGTGTTTGTTGCGGAGACCGGAGTAATTGATCTCCGCCATCAATGACCGCGTTAGAAGACGCTGCATCATGAGGCGTACAGTCTCCGACAACGTGTCTCCATGCACACCTTTCAGTTTAGACTGCATGCATATGTGAGGTATCAAGGAATCTTACCAATTGTTGAATTCATCCTGCAGTAGAATAACAAATGACTGTAGTTCCTCCACCGACGTAATTTGCGAAGGAAGCGGCGTTGCCTACTGCCCTGTTTGCCCGGCAATGGTTGCAGCCATCGATCTCATGTAACTCTTCACATACTCCAGTGTCTCCATATGTATGTATTCTCAACAGGCTTTTAGGTAGACACTGAAAATTACCTGAAAATGTATACCGTTTTAGGAATGTAGGAAGTTACCATCTATAAACTCCAGTTTATTCTTCAGTTGGTCCATATCGCCTGCAAGAAAATGGTAAAACCACAAGTAAATGCTTACGGTGAATGCCATTCCAATCGCTTGTAGGAACGGTGATGAAGGAGGAGTCAGGTAGACACTTGGACTAGGACACTCAAACTACAAAGTGTAAGCACCAATCGGAATCCGTTTTCCGAATCCGTTCGCTCGAATTTTTATCACAGTGAGATGCAGTATTGTACGCTGAAGTTTAATATTAAGAAAAATGTATCCCTTACCTGTATAAGCTGGTTTGAATCTGCTCATGTTGTAGTGCTGGGAAGATGACTGACGTGGGTTTTACCCATCCAGCTGGCCAACTCAGTTAAAGAAAAGATAGCTAAAGAGCCATAGAGAACGGCTGTGGGGACCATGCGCTTCCTGGAGTGGCTCAAAGTCATCGGCAGTCTGCAGACTTCGGTGTACCTGCATGTTATTGGTGCACAAACGCCCTGTTTTTTCTTATATGAGGTAATCAGCAATAACATAGGGAGATTATAAATTACCGGTATGTGGTAATGGTTCACATTTTTTAGGCGTTGGGATCTCATTTTCCTTAACCTCCACAGGACAATCTCTTTGATCTATTTGTCAGAGGCATGTTTTCGCGCGCAAATACCGATCCCGCGCAGGCAATTGTCGGTTTGTACAACGAGGTCTCATTAATAATGCTGAACATCAAAGGCTATGTTGAAGATGGCGACGTACATATAAAAAGACCTTGATTAATAGAAACACCGAAACGTCGTGCAATATCGTCACCGATATTACTAAGCGAATGCGCCTCGTAATAGAAAAGACGCTCACAATGGAGCTATCTACGTAGAATACAAGTAACTGCGCAAGTGAAGATAACAAAGCGCAAACTAAACGTTAGGGCGATGGCAGCTAGGGCAAACCAAGGACAAAGCTTGAGAAATGAAATCAAGCCGAAAAGTTCATTTTTGCAATACTGCAATGAAAACGCATATAATGTTTCTTATATCTAACTCACGTCGAGATGGCTTTCTACCAACTCAAACTTTTTCTCCGCTATCGAAAATGCACAACGAAAAATAAAAGTCCACCACGGTGAAGCAGCATTTACAACCAAACGGAGCAGTGCCAGACGAAGCGGAAAATTTAAAGGCGCGGCAAAATTCAAAAGGTGGGTCGATGACTCTTTCTAAGAAATCATTTAGGATTTTTTGACAGAATAAAGCAACTAACCAATGTTATGCTTATACTTTAGTTAACTTAACCTACACATAGATGTGCACCCCTTGCTGGAATACGGAGTAGATCAAGTAGCCACCCATATATTACTGAAGGACTTTGAAGGACTTTTGAAGGACATTGACGACCGAAAAAAGGAGTTCATGTGCTAGCAGGAAGGCAAATCATCCACCGTCATCCGTTTGTATCGCTTTCGAATAACCACTGACCGCTTATAAAAGGCAGTCACAGTAGCCTGCTGCAATTTCTTCACATTCTGTTTCACGTCTGCAAATTTTTGCAAATATAGTCTCACAAAACGATGAAACGTAGGAAGATCGTCCACCATGAGAGTGGCGAATTTTTGACATGAAAATGTGACCTGGAGTGAGTTGTGTTCCGGTACACCGGGCTAAACTGTGATGCTTTCATAACTGGATTTGAAAGAGATGTGTATAGGTCTCTTTGTGCTTAACTACGTACAAAAAATGGTAGTTGGTAAGATATTTGAGTTGTAAATTTCGCTTTCATTCATCGCGATTTTTAAAAATACAAGAGGTACAATAATCAGACGAGAGAAATGTATACCCCTAATCCAAGCAAGTAACTTACTGCAAGCAAACTTTACATACATGAAACAATTGTATTAACGCTTATTTGCTCCAGAAAACAGCCGTTTACTCTACACTTTTATTTAGCATTTGCCTGCTTTCCATTATGCCGTGAACTTCAACTACGCCTGTAGTCATCACTTAAACTTATCATAACCGTTTTCAAGAAGCAAATCCATATAGCATTATTTTCCATTTCCCCGCACCTTAATACCACCAAAATTTACAATATACTCTGCAGTCATTCAAACAAACTTGGATGTTACCGAGGACAACGTTAGCGAAACCCTTTCCCGCCATGACAAAAATTAGCCCTTCCCGTCCACCATGGGACTGTTTGATAGGCGGAAGAACAATTTGTGTTGCCCCGTGATGTTCGGTGGTACAAATTTTACATAGCAACGGTTGCCTAGCGACATTGCCAAGGGGGATGAATGTGCAAATACCTGGAAAATAGGTGGAGGATGTGTGTGGGAATTTGATTGTGTGTGAAGTACGATGCCGTGGAATCGGTAACCTGTATTGGTGCATGTGCATGCTGTTTGTTTTGTTTATTTGGTGGCCATACTTGTTTTTTCTGTTATCGCTATGGTTGTGGATGATAGTGAGCTGTTCAGGTCATTGGTTATTGGGAAGTATGAAAGTGTTGAAGACCTGGAGAAGCAATTGGGACGTTTTCAGATTGAAACGGCGACTTGTTTTTCCCGTGCATCCTCCAAGTCTGCTGCGGCGTGCCATCGTGGGAGGAGGAAGCAGTTGCCGGATGGGGACTGCCACTGTTACATCATGTACCGTTGCGTTCATTGTAAACGTTCAGGATCGCGTGGCAAGCGGTAAGTTAATATTTATGCAACATGGAGACTAACGCATATAAGTACCAATCGTACGATTGCGAGGCGCGATTCTCCGTGGTTTGCAAGGAAGGGAAATATGTCGTGCGAAGTTACTTCATGACGCATAGTCATGATTTTCACTTGGGTAACCCCTGGTTGTATGCACGCAACCGTCGGCTTTCTCCGGTGCAAGAGAAGGAAGTTCTTCGTTTGATGGGCAGTTTCCATAGCACCCCTGATTTGCGGCGCTTCATCTATCAGGAGTACGGCAAACGTGTAACCCGTTTGGACCTGAGCAATTTGCGCATTCGTCATCGGAATGCAACCGCATGTGAAGTGTCCGAGGTGGCGAAGATGTTGGAAAGGCACGGTGTGTGCCGATTGGTGTCGGAGGGAAGTCAGATTCGTTATGTGTTTTTCTCTCCATCGGTTGTTCGCGGCATTGTGAAGCGTTATGGGGAGGTGCTATTATGCGATGCGACGCACCAACTCAATTACGGTGGCTACATTTTGTGGCATTGCATGCTGGTGGACGTCACAGGTCTAGGGATTTCCTTTTTCTACGCCCTATTACCTGATGAGACGTCGTACAGCTACGGGCAGGCGGTGGAGGCTATGCGGGAGATGGTGCCTAGCAGCGTACGTTGCCACACTGTTGTGATGGATAAATGTGCTGCGCAGTTCCGGGCGTTTAGACGTTTTTATCCCAACGCGAAGGTCGTGTTTTGCAGGTACCATGTTAAAGTGGACATGGCTCGACGTTGCGGTCGCTTACGTGGTATCTCAGATGCTCGCCGAATGCAATTACGCGGTTGGCTGCATAACCTTATATATACTCGTGATGCGTCCGTATTTGATAGAATATTGAACGCGGTGCGGGGAGCAAATCCGGAATGCCACCGTTATTTGTGCGCAACGTGGCTTCCGCACGCGGACTCCTGGGCGGCTCACAGACTAAGGGATACCGTGCTTTTTGGCTGCCACACCACGAACAGGGTAGAGAATGAGAACAAACATTTGAAGGAGTATTTGTCTGAGAGGTCATCGCTACTCACTCTGTTCACCTGCGTGGTTGATAGGTTGAACAGTATGGTAAACGAAAGGAACAGCATAATAGGTAGGCGGTGCATGAGCGTAATTGCTGTTCCATCGGAGGTGTCCTCAGTGGCTTCGGTTTTCGCACACCTAAGCGATTTCGCAGGCAATGTGTTCATGGCGCATTTCCGTGGGTCAACGGTTCTCCGTTGCAGGTCTGAGGGACCATACTGGTTTGTCACGTGTCCTCGTTCCAAAGTACGTCGGGTATACATCACACGGGGCAGTGAATGTGATTGTAAGTTTAGTCGGCAGTGGCGGCTACCATGTGCTCATATTTGTTATGTGGCGGCGCATCACAGGCACTCGGCGGAGGACATCCTACATGGATGTCGGTGGATCGCACCCCGGCAACCTTCCGCAGCATCCTCAGAGTGTGTTGCGTCTGATGAGGGTGTGCAGATTCTAGACCGTAATGTAGGGGACAGCGATGCCGTTGTAAGCCGCACCATGAAACTTCGCAAAACGCAGGACGTTTTGGCGGACATCGGCACTCAATTGGTGAGCTACGGATCGGAGAACTTCTCCGCTGCGCTGACCTACCTGAAAATGGTTTCGTTGCTCATGTCCAAGGATGCCGCTTTTCAGTTGTATGGGCGAACGTCGCGGTGGCCTGTTCCCCTTCATTTAGATAACGAGGCAAACTTACAGATGTTATGCGGCTTGCCTACGGCAGGAACGTCTGATGGTGGCGCAGCCCGCGCGGTAGGCAGCACGTTGGAATGCGAAGTGCGGGCCCCTTTGCAAGTAACACAGGTGAACGACATGCAGTTGCCACCGCAGCACCTGTTCCATCAACATCGACAGGTGGGTCCAGAAAACGTAAATCGCCCCTTAAGTGCAGGGTGATGGAGGTTAGCCCCGATAACAGTGCGCTAAAGGGTAAAGTGTTCCATAACCTTTGCACCCAAACATCCTCCCGCTACAGGGTTCCCGTGAAACCAAAACACAGTACTCAGGGCTTGGTTTTAGTGGACGTCTGCGGAGTCTGCCAGCACGAGGATGATGTAGAAGTTGGCGGTGAATCGGTGCAGCGGGGGATGTGCGACGCCTGCTCCAAATGGTACCACGCCTCATGTGCATGCTACGCTGGTGAAGAGGAATTCATTTGCTTCTCGTGCTCCTCTTAGTGTCAGCATAACGTGCCTGACCGGGATGGCATGTTAACCGCCTCAGGTATCTCCAATTTCCGTGCCGTTACACTGAGTCCATTTCGCTTAGAGCACACAGTGCTTCACTTTCCCGATGATATGAACACCTGCGAATGCGAACTGAACATGGTGCCGATAGATCGTCAGCACCGATGAAACATTACGCAACGGTAAGTTCCTACTACTATTCCCGTTATGAACGCTCATTTAGGCACCGTAATGCAGCGGTCATTTCCACAGGGGAACTCAATGCCAGTGAATTTGTCGTTATGTACGTTGTATCTCATTTGATGATTGCAGGTTGCCCATGCTTAGGTGACCTGAACGGCCTTGGAAACATCCTCACAGATATTGCTTATTATGAATCATGAATGCTGTGTAACAAGTAAACGGATATACGCCGCCAATTGTTTTTCAACTTTGCGCCGCTACGGAGCAACGTCTGACGCATTACCTCCGCCAAGTGCACCTTTATTACACGTCATCACAGGTAAGATTGCTGATGTACGATTAATGTTGTTTAACAGTGAAGCCGACATGCACCGCGGGACCTGATGACCTTCCTCCAGCCCTCTTCAAATTCGGGGTGCTTGCTCTCGTGGACGATTTACACGAGTTACTAGTCACACTGTGGGAGCAGGGAACTGTCCTAACCGATTGGAGCCGCCCCACCATAGTCCCATTTTTCAAAGGTGGCTCACGATCGTAATGCGGCAGCCATAGAGGAATCAGTCTGATCTCCATCGCCTCCTAATTGCTTGCCTCTGTCATCCTTCACAGACTGACTGGCACTCGTGAAAGCCAGATTCGTGAAGCGCAAACCGGGTTTCGTCGAGGTCGTGGCTGCATTGACCACATTTTCACGTTGAGGCATTTATTAGAGCACCGTCACACATATCGGCGGCCCACCGTTGTCCTGTTCCTTGATATCAAAGGTGCATTCGATTCGGTGGATAGACATACACTTTGGGACTGATTACTCTGGAAAGGTGTACCTGACCAATATGTGAATATTATCCGAGCATTTTATGCTCGTCGCTCAGGCAGAGTGAGGGCTTACGGCAAGTTGTCGTCGCCCTTGAATATCTCCAGCGGCGTGAGACAAGGATGCTCGCTGTCACCTTTCCTCTTCAACTTCGCTGTTGACGAAGTCATGGAAATCGCGTTCGCCAGACACGACTTGGAAGGTGTGGATCTGCTCCCAGGAGAACGACTTCTTGGCTTACAGTATGCTGATGATAATGCCCTGATCTGTGACAGTTCACAAACCTGCCAAGCGGAACAGGACAGATTAGCACCAGTTGTCCGTCACTTCGGGCTTCGCTTCCCACCTTCGAAGTGTGGAGCGTTTCTCCAAGATTGGCAGAGAGCGACCGCTGTGCTGACCGTTGGTGGGGATCAGCTAGAAGTTGTATCAGCGCACGTGGGCTTGAAGATGAGATCATGAACCGTATAGCAAAATCTGGACGGTTTTGTTAACCTTCGACACTTGTGGCGCCGGCGAGACATCACCCTTGCCCTGAATGGTAGAGTGAACAATACAGCGGTACGTTCGATCCTACTGTACGGTTGTGAAACCTGGCCGCTTAAAACAGCGGACCTGAGGAGGCTGCTTACGTTCCACAACCGGTGCCATTGTAATTTAACTCACATCTGGTGGGAACACGGCGTGAGCAACGAGCGTGTTCGACGCCTTGTTTATGATACAGGAAAAGGAACTGAACCGCTCAGCACCGTTATTTCACGCATCAGGCTCCGGTGGCTCAGTCACGTGTTACGCATACCAGCCCGCCGACTCACACGACGTGTGTTATTTGCGCGCCGGGGGTGTGGAAGGAAGAAGAGGAGGGGCGGCCAAGCGATGATTTGGCCCAGAGGAATGAAGGCCCTCACTTCTGAGCTGGTCTCGGTTGCAGAGTCTCGGCTCCCTGGTTAGGGTCCGAAAGACGATGAACACGTTTGATTGGACACACTTGCTGATATGGCTAGGAGCCGACCTCAGTGGCGTTCGTGCTGTGAATTTCTAGGTCCCACCCCATCCCTCTTAGCCTCCTCTCCAACGGCGCCATTAATGGTATTCCCCCAGGTAATCTGTCCTGCTACATAGATACCCCGTCGCACCGGCAGTCAGTTTGTTGGCTGTCAACAAATGCTTTTTCAACTCCTGTGTATCCGTGCTGCCTGCATGACTTATCGCCAACTAGTGGTCAGTGTCTACGGCAGGTTAACCGCCGCTACGTATTTCCTTTCACCTACGGTAACTGTATTGTGTGCCCTAATGCGGCTGTTGCTACGGCAGTCTATTTGTCATTCCTAAATGGGTGATGCGCAAGTACCGCTCTGACACGACATCACATATGCCGCCCCATCTACTCTGTTGCACATCCCGTAAGAGTATGGGATATTAATAGATGCGTTTTAGAACGCCTCTGTGATTATTACTGGCTTGGTGCGTCACTACCAGTTTCCCTGCATGTAGCATATGCTGCAGCGTATATACCCCGTTGCACCTCTGCTAAGTGCATCGCTTGTTCACTTTTTGCTTTCAGAACCGCTGTCCATCCCTGGTGCCTACTTCAGTGATCAGCCAGTGCTGGTATACCTCCAATTTACTTGTGCCACTGCCGAACTGCTTCTTAGAACGTTACGTTGGTGTATGAATCCGTAACCGCCTGCTTTCAGAACCCGCGCATATTCCCTTCGTAGGCATGACTACTCCGACCGTCTCTTAGTTTCAGGAGTAATGCAAAAATCCATGGGTATGTTCATCACCGTGTATTTCAAGACATTTTATGTCACATTTTCTTTTTAACAATGTTACATATTTATACTGCCTTACGTGTTCTTTTGTCGAATGTCCTGTTCATATTGATTTCGTATTGTCGACCTGGCCTGTGATGAGGCTTCCCAAACCATTTCTCAGTGTTCACCCTTGGTGGGTTAGGAGCTACATACACGCTCACTCACCTAGTGATGAATATTTCTGAATGGTCCAAACGTCCGCCACGTTCATGGCATCTGGTTTTCCTATGTAACGAACCATTTACATCCACCGCCGCTTCTCACCTACAAAGTTAACCTGTATGGTTGTTTCCGTGGCAGATGGCGTTATACGGGGCGACATATATATATCTATATGTAAATATACACCTATATGTATATGTAATTTCTTCCATACAGAACGACACACATGTCCTGGATTCAACATGCGCTACTCCGTCAGTACACGGTAAATGGAATTTGTTATGCCTGTTAGTGAATGGCATAGAAGCCATCAACTCTTATCATTTTAGACTACTGCGCAACATTCTGCATGGCCTCGGTCAAATATGGTGCAAGAAATGCCGAGGTACGGTGCAGCTGAGAGGCCGCGTGAGTTACAAAAGGAAAGAAACGTTCCATAGGAGGAAACTTCCTGGGTTCTTCAAAACAAGCGGGTATACATCCACCTCCTTTGAACGAGCCAACGTACCCATCGGCGATAGTCTTTCCACAGTGGATTCCATCGGTCAATGGCGTGTCTGTTGGCGAGACCGCAGTCCGTCCTACAGACACTAACATGGCTGTGCGTGATGACCTAGTCTGTGAAGGCTAACATATATGTATATGTGCCCCATGCTGAGGCTGTTCCCTCCTTCTTGAGGCTTCTTCACCGCAGTTGGGCTAAACCAAATTGCACTTCAACTACCTCTTCTTAGGCTGCACAAATTTCATTCCACTTCATTCGGTTTCTTCTGCATACCTTATTAATGTTCAAATAACTGGCCACGTTGCCTTCGCTAATTGCCCTTATCTTCAGCGATTTCGTTGCGTTTGTAGCATTTATAAGTAAATGGTGGCCAGTTAGCACTTATTGCGGATTCCTCGCTAAGCCATTTACTTCATATGGTAATTTAGGGAACAGTTCTGGCACGGTATCTGTATGCATTTTTGCATTTATTCCATTTCACCTTGTCGTTTTAAGTGCATGGCTGTTGCTTGATATACCCCGTGTGGCTAACATTGTTGTGCATGTTGACAAGGTGCATAGCTATGTATTACCCACTACCTCGTTCATACTGGCTCCAGTTATCAGTTGGTCGTTGATGGAGGGGACGGGGTGCACGGTCCTCGTGCTCGTGCTACGCTCCAAGAGACGTTCCATGCACTCAGTGTGGAGTGGACTACGGTTCAGCCAACACCTAGTGTGCGCTTGATTCCCCAAATACAGCGTCATTGTGTTCACCTGTGAAGGAGTGTGGGCCGGCTCCTTTGCTAAAACGTGGCTCCTATCCGCATGCCTCCCGGTCTTATTTCTTCCGCTTTACTCCGGATACGGGATGTGTGGATGGAAGTGTGGGTGGCGCAGCTCAAGCCATCCATGGTCCCTCTGTACGCGCACACGTCCTCTGCCTGACCACAGCCACAGGATAATCCGAAACGGCCCGCCAACCATATAGTGATTGGGATTATTGAACATTGCCAACGCTGTGTTCGCACCATCAGCTTCTTGGTCATTGTCACGCAAGTAATTTTAACCACCAATCTCCTCATAACCTCTGTCATACATGTAAACTGCCCAAACACTGGAGCACGTGTATCATTGGTTATGAAGGAAACATATATATATATATATATATATATATATATATATATATATATATACATGTATATGTATATAAATGGTAGTGTACTTTTTGGTATGCAATCTCGTGTACCGTCATTCGTTGCACGGGCGCATGCATGTATCCTTATATATTGGTGCATTTAGCTGCATCCACATGACCAGGTATGCATACATATATGCGAAAATGAATACATATATATATATGCCTACAATATACACACATTTTTATACACATATATATTTACACCTCAACATCTACATAGGTAGTTTATTAAGACGGATGGACGCATATATATGGTTGGCGGCATCCGGTTTCGGATGTGCCTGTCACTGTGGCAAGCCACAGGACGCCTGCGCCTACAGAGGGACCATGGATGGCTTGCGCTGCACCACCCACAGCTCCAACCACACACCCCATATCCAGTGTAAACCCGAAGGAATAAGACCGGGAGGCATGCGGATGGGAACCACGTTTCATCAACGGAGCCGGCCCACACTCCTTCACAGGCAAACACAAGCACACTGTATTTGGGGAAATCAAGCGCACACAAGGCGGTGGCTGGACCGTAGTCCGCTCCACACTGAGTGCATGGAACCACTCTTTGAGCCTAGCACGGCCACAAGGACCGTGCACCCCGTCCCCTCCAGCAACGACCAACTGTCTCCTGGAGCCAGTATGGACGAGGTAGTGGGTAATAGACAGGTAGGCACCTTGTCAACATGCACATCAAGCGCAGCCACACCGGGGATATCAAACAACAGCCAAACACTTGAGAGAGAGAAAAGAAAAAGAGAAAAACTCGATTAATGCATAAGGAAACGGTGATATAAACCATAATTAAATAGCATATGTAATAAGTTGTTTACAAACAGATCCTAGCTAAGTGCACCAGGTCAGGAAGTATAGTTCACGGAATGCCACGAACACAAAAATGTTATGGAAATCGAATACAATTGGCTTAGGCGATGTGTGCAAGTTAATGGAATAGAGTACAGGGAGATATTTATATGAGAAATAAAAGCATTAAGGTAAAAACTGTAAACCCACCACCTGAAATAAAGAGACTTAGCATGCAAGAGGGTTAGAAATCGAATAGCTCTACAAACTCAGCCGTGTCTCTGTAGCCACATCAGGCCCACTAGAATTATATGAGGAAGGCTAGGAGAGACCGAACACCACTGAATAAAACCGCATGCTTGCATGCGGTTAGTAAATCGAATTCAGCGTGCCTACAAACGCTGCGCCGGTGCTGCCTACGTTCACTGCGGGACCCGTCGTCGCTTCGGCAGTGGTCCCGAGTGACCTCTCTCATGGCTCACTAGGCCTGCCTGACTAAGGCACTCGCGACCGCATGTTCTACAGCACCATGCGCTCGATGTCGATGGAGTACAATTCATTGGTGCTTGCCGCTTCCGCACTTGCCGCTTCTTCTCTGCATGCATGAGGGCTTTCTCCCGCACTTCAGCAACTGCCTTCGTGATTAGATCGCGCCATGCACGCCGATCAACCGCCTTCGATTCCCATGATCTGCAATCAAGATTAGAACGTGTGAGGCTCACTTTAATCATGTCCTGGTAACGTAACTTTGGTTTCCCAGCATGCCGCTTCCCTATACTCAGCTGACCGTATAAAAGTTGTTTCGGTATCCGCGTCGAATCCATACGGCTCACATGACCGAGCCATCTCAGGTGTCGCAGTAAAAGTATGCCGTCCACTGCATACATCCCACTTCGGCGCAACACTTCCGTGTCTGCAACTCTGGCGCCCCAGCCGATCCGCAAAATTCGTCGCAGACACTGCTGATGGAACCGCTCGAGATATCGCACATCCCGACGGTACATCGTCCACGTTTCACTGCCGTATAGAAGAACGGACAGTACCATGGATTTGTACACCATCAGCTTCGTGCCAATGCTAAGCTGATGGTTGTTCCACACTCGGTACTCAAGCTTCCCGAATGCCGCTGCCGCCTTCGACACGCGATTACGCAACTCAACGTGTAGCTGCTGATCAGTCGACATCACACTCCCAAGGTAGCAGAAGCGGGAGGTGGTTTCCAATACTTCAGCACCAATGCTGATTTGCGGCAATATTGAAGATTGCACCTCCGGTGAAGGCTGAAAGAGACAGACAGTTTTGCTTGTGTTGATGGTGAGCCCGAATTTGGCCGCTGTCGAAGCCAGAGCACTAGTCATGTGCTGCAACTCATCCGCGCTGTGTGAAAACAACGCACAGTCGTCAGCAAACAGCAACATACGGATAGTTGTCTCACAGACTAGAGTTCTCGCACCGAAACGACGGATGTTCAGCAACCCACCATCAATACGGTGCTCCACACGAACACCGTAAGCACAAGCGCATCAAAAGCACAAGACAACATTGCATGAAGAGAGATATTAAACAGAGCAGGAGCTAAGACACAGCCTTGCTTCACACCAGAGACAACTGCAAAGTCATCAGAGGTCTCTCCACTCAGCTGCACCCTCGCTCGCATACCACTGTGCAGACATTCAATTAAACTTACAAACTTACGCGGGCAACCAAACTTACCCAACACCAGCCACAGTGCCTCGCGGTTCACCGTATCAAATGCCTTGGTGAAATCAACAAAATGCGAGTACAATGGCTGGTGTCGTTCTCTGCACTTCTCTTGCAACTGACGAGCCGCAAACACCATATCTATAGTGCTGCGACCCGAACGGAATCCACATTGCTCTTCCGCCACGTTTGGTTCCACAATCTGACTGACGAGGCGGTTGAGCAGGATTCGGGCAATCACCTTGCCCACACAACTCAGCAAGTTGATGCCACGATAATTCGTGCAACATTGCTTGCTACCTTCGCCCTTGTACAGTGGTAGCACAAGGGCATCCTTCAGCTCAGCAGGCACCTCCTCCTCAATCCATACACGTTGCACCAAGTGGTGCAGCGCAGTCAACAACGCGGGTCCACCGTGTTTCAATACTTCAGGCGGGATCCCGTCACCCCCGGCACATTTGCCGTTTCTCAGCTGAGCAAGTGCTCTCTGCGTCTCATCCATTGTCGGCGTATCCGCCAGATCCGCCTTCACATCGTGCTGCTTGAGGCCACTCAATGTAGGCCAGTCGATCTCTGAACGGTTGTTCAAGAGACAGTCAAAGTGTTTCCGCCAGACCTGCATTATGTCTGCAGTCTGGGTGCAGGTAGCGCCTGAACTACCATCGATCAGTGTCCTCAGCGGCTCCAATCTCGGTCCATACACCGCCTTCAAGGAGTCAAAGAATTCCTTGTGTTGACGGCGTTCGGCGTAGCATTCCATCTGCTTCGCCTTCTCCGTCCACCATGCATTTTTAATGCGACGGAGCTCTCGGGTCAGTCGCCGTCGAAGTTTGCGAAACTGACTACTCTTCCCCAAGTCACTGGGGTCTGCCACATGTGCAGCAAATGCTGCATTCTTCTCTGACACTCAATGCGTCAATCGTCACATTGTTGTCATCAAACCAATCAGGCCGCTTACAGTTTGCGCGCCCGATGGTCTCCTCCGCAGCAGCTGTCACCTGGTCGCGAATGTGGTGCCACAGGTCGCCCACTGTGGCTATACAGTCCACATCACCACACAGGCGTGCAGCCATCGCCTTCTCCAGCTCAGTACGTTTCGCCACAGTACCGAGGGCAGAGAATGTTAAATTTACGCCGATTCACGGCGGGGGTGCAATACATAGATTTACGAGGAATATATGTACAGTTTGGTCCGAACCAATTTGTGATCAGTGCCACACTCAGCTCCACGCAGTACACGTGTCATGCGCACTTCACGCATATCACGCTGACGTACGATGACATAGTCGAGCAGGTGAGCGTGACCACTCCGTGGGTGCGTCCAAGTTGCTATATCACTCGCACTCAGTGCAAACCGAGTGTTCGTGATCGTCAGGCCGTGAGTGGCACACAGTGAGAGCAGCCTGTCACCGTTCGCATTCGCTGAACCAATGCATGCGAACCGATAACATCTGTCCACGCTGATGCATCACGCCCAACGCGCGCGTTGAAATCACCCAGCAGAAATAG
Organism: Dicrocoelium dendriticum; assembly: GCA_944474145.2. Taxonomy (NCBI): domain Eukaryota; kingdom Metazoa; phylum Platyhelminthes; class Trematoda; order Plagiorchiida; family Dicrocoeliidae; genus Dicrocoelium; species Dicrocoelium dendriticum. Next base: position 15,464 of record CALYDF020004568.1, read on the forward strand.
TCGGTCGCTCCTCGGCACAGACCGTATCACGGAGGATAGCTCAGTGTAGAACTGATCACGCGTGTCATCAGGATAACACATGGTCGGACCGTACGTGCTTATAAAAGTAGCAAACTTACCTCTTCCGAGTCGCAGGCGAACAGTCATCAGTCGCGCGCTGATGCCCGTTGGTTCACCCACCAGCTGGCCATTCAGGCGATCGGATATTGCAAATCCGACCCCATGTTCACGTGGTGCTGAGGCGGCGTTCCCCACCCAGTAGAATGTGTAGCCAGCACCTGCTTCATGTAACTTACCTTGCTCAGCGAGCCGAGTTTCTACTGAGCGCCGCAATATCGATGTGGTAGCGCGCCAGCTCCATTGCGACCAGTGCAGTGCGTCGCTCCGGGCGCTCGCTCGAGTTCCGGTCCAGTAGTGTGCGCACGTTCCAGCACCCGATGCTGAGTGCTTTGCGCGCAGGCATACGATTGCATTGGTGGGCAATCGCACGCGAGGTGGTCGTTGTGCTTCGGAGGTTTGCTTGAGGGACTCCACCCGGAGCCTTTGGCTCAATAGCCTGACCCACAAGGCAGTGGGTGGTTTGGAGGTTTGCTTGAGGGACTCCACCCGGAGCCTTTGGCTCAATAGCCTGACCCACAAGGCAGTGGGTGGTTTGGAGGTTTGCTTGAGGGACTCCGCCCGGAGCCTTTGGCTCAATAGCCTGACCCACAAGGCAGTGGAGAGCAGATCCAGCTCGGGAATGTGATTGCAGAGACAGATTGGGATCTGCTTGACGGCCGTCACACGCAGCCTTTGAGGTTCTGGAACAGTTATCATATGTTTTGCGACCGTAATTGGATACGCACCTGCGACCACGGCCAGACGCAGGTGGGTTTTTGGCGGGTTTGCACCCATTTGACCAGGGGCTGCCTGGCTTGAGGCGGGCAGTAGCAAACCATTGAACACCCGGAGGTGTCCTCCCACCGTCAGAGACAATGCGTGGTACTCGTGCTCTACGCCAATCGAGCATTGAGAATATAACCCGTAACCTGTTGTCTCCCATGGCTAGGTTTTACGGGAAGTGGGCCATCGACCACTTCCTAACCTCCGGAGAGGATGGACTAGGATACTGCCAGGGCGCCCACACCTGACAGGAGAACGACTCGGGTCCTCAGCCAAAGCCTTCGATTAAATGAACACCCGAAAGGCAGCGGGTCTAGCACATGGTCAGTTCACTGACTCATGCGGATTGGTGTCCTGGATCTTAGCAGGGAGAAGGGCGAAACCTAACTCCCCACCCAGCGGTCGCCACGTGGAGGCGCCCAGGACATGAGACTATGGCGCAACAGTAGCAGCAGTGGGTAGACCATCTGTCAGGATCTAGCCACCACCAGCCTCAGCGCACCATAGGCTCTCCCGCCATACATACATACATACATACATATACATACATACATACATATACATA
>CALYDF020004569.1:0-16746 GCA_944474145.2 Dicrocoelium dendriticum
GCGCTTTGTTTTATGAACGAAAACGCTTGTATATATTTAGGCTGACCAGCCTCTTTGGATTTATACCCCAAATTCACGGTCGTAAATCTGTGCGAACCGGTGAGTACTCCATTTTTATTTGCTACCATCACCAACGATAACAATTTCTTAGCCAGTTTTGCGTCGTACCACTTTATCCCCCTAAAACTGTTATACTTCTACCTTTTATCTCACTGACGCTCCTTACTTCAACCACTTATGTGGTTTGCCAATTTGTTAGTATTTCTATTGCCAACCTGCGGGACTCGTTAAGTGTATGCTTTTTTACCCGTCATATACCATTGTTCCATTGCCATCGCACTGCATACAAGCACATAATTCTCTCTGTTGTGTATACCAGCATCATCTGTAAAAGATTATCAGTTATATTAGTGTCTCGCCTTCTGCATCTTGTAAATATTCATTCTTTAGATGGCATTGATAACATGACATGTATTTCCAGGTCGCCAACTATGCCACCATCCTACTTCTGTGGTAGCAAAGATGGATCTCACCTCCTCTGCTGTGACGAACGGATGAGTGAAAAGACTCTTACCCCGACTTCAGTCGTAGCAGTCTCTTGGTACAACCACTTTAAAGTATACTGCTTGAGGTCCCAAGAATTTAAAACCTGTCGTGGTCGAAGTTCAGCAGCTTTGCCAAGGGGTCATTGGGCTTCTGCATTTTTAACAACTTATCGCACACTTTATAGGTACAGGAAACTTGTTGATGTTAACGGCCTTGGTGTGCAGGCTTGGAATATTCTCTGGCCTTAATAGAGCTTTGAAGTGCATACGCATTATGTGCAATGTTGCAGTGACCAGTGAAATGTTGGTGACTCACGTAAAAACACCCTTTTGCTCCTGAGTATCAGTTCTTCATTCCTACAACCTTGGGTGTATCGTGGGCACTAATGTGTCGGGTAGAAGTTTCTCACCCCGGATCATCAATGGGATATCCAAAAAGATGTCGGAGAATATATTTCCCTACTGAGAAGAGCTCTCCGTTCCAGAACTTATTCTACTATAGTGTCACTGTGTGGGTGTCATATTTATAAGCGTATACACAACACAGTGTAGGTTAATAAGTTAGTTCATCTGCTTGATGTCGCCTTATCGACCGCCTGTACTTAAAGTTTCCATCGAAAGATGGTCAACACAGCGTCTGTTTTCTGAATGTTTTCTGTGCTTCCGTGTTAGCGGTAACTCGCTGGCCGATTTACTGCGCAAAACTGGCAACATTAAAATTTTCTAGGCACCATGTTTTCTGTTCCGGTGAGGTTTGCCGCAACCTTAAACACCACGGCTTATCTTGAAAGTAATCGCAGCTCGGCTTTCAAGCCCGCCAGTGGGTTTTCATGGTACAGGTTTTGTCCAAGGAATTAGCATGGGATTGCGTGTAACTGCTTTGATTGATCTGGAAAACGTAAGATCTTCAGTTTCCAAACCGCATGGGATTTGGAGCGAGGGCTGATTTCAGGGCTGCTTGTGTGAGTTCAATAACGGTGACGCAAAATTTTATTTTCGTCCTTAAAACAGCGTTTACTGACGAGTAGTGGGTTGCAAATGCGGCTAGGCCTACTTCGACAGACGCGTATTTAGCGAGCTATACTTCTTAACTAATTCTTGAGTTTTTGTGCCATGGAAAAGCAGACGCTTAACTGTTCTCCCTGCGATCCCAACGGTGCACATTACCAATTAACATGGCCCACCCGAAGCGTAACTGGGATTTATGTGTTTAGCATCAAAATGAGATTTCTGTGTTTTAACTAATCTGAAGAAGTTTATTCTAAGTAAATAGGGATAAGTCTGTTTTGAACTAGGCAGCGCAGAAGCAAGACGGAGGTATTTGGGTTAAGCCAGATTTGCAAATACATTTTGATTGTTATCTTTATAATCGATCTAACGGAAAAGCATGAATAGTTGAGGAAAGCAGTTGGACAAATGGTGAAAGCTAGGGATAGATCTGTGAAAGTAAACGTGCACATATAAATTCCCCAAGCAGGCGTCCCAACGTCCACTCAGCGTCTCAGTCTCTAAATTTGATATCCAAATTCACACCCTAAGAGGACAAGTGGCTAACAGCTTGCGTGCTTCCACATCCTCCAAGGGTGTAGCAACCAACAATTCGGTTGCCATATGTGCGATCTAAAGTTACAGAAAGTCCAACTAAAAACGGGCTGGGTATCATATGCAACGATTGCTTTCTTGCAAACTCCAGAGAAGAAAGCAGTGACTCCACTTGCTGAACTAGGCAAAACTGTGAGGCTGCAGCTTGGACTGCTAACATTAGCGTCGCCAAACAATTTACTGAAGGCTAAAGAACCCAATACCCTCAAATCGTCTGGCATAATCATGGTGCTTTAATTATTGTGCTTACTAGTGTTGCTGAATCTAGATCCAATATAATAAGCAACACATTACGGTAGACGATCGTAATAATTGGGATTCCATCTATTGTGCTAGAGGTATCCCAGCTGACCTCATTACACTTAGAATCACTACGCTTCATCCAAACATATTGTAATATGGTATCCCTTTTAACTGTGTAACCCAAAATTGTACTGATGGTACGGAAGTCATTCGACACGCGGAGCTCTAGTGTCTAGTGATTATGGCGATAGTTGCCGAACGCTATGCGCCGAGTTCCACTCCCAGCTCTGCTACCTCTGTCTGTTTAGTCCAAACCAGGACAAAATGGTCGGCCATGGACTGCAGAGAGAAGAGGGAGCCACACTGAAACTTTTGAGCTGAAATTCTCTTTATTGTTGTGCAGAAAGTATTTGACAGAGAGCGGCACAATAGCCTCTCAGCGAAGTTAACCAGTATATGGTTCACTGTTCTCTTACACGCAAGCTTCAAATCGTACCTATATGCTCGTACGCAACAGGTACATATCGGGCATAAGAAGTATTTTCCATTGAAGATGAAAAGTGCGGTGATTCAAGATATTATTCATGGTCCAATTCTCTTCCTAAAGTATGTCAATGCTATAAGGAAAGATAAATATTGGGATGCTATATATTTTGCGGATGATACAAAAATACTATACACCTTCAACATCCTGTGTTCGGGCGATACTCTAGAACATTTCGTGCAGATTGCACATTTTGTTGTCAAACACGAGAAGAAACGTAAACAGAACGCTTAGGGCGAACATTTGTTGGCGATTTCTTCCTCACCAATCCTGGCACATAAATGTACTTAGTAAACAGCAGGTTTGTGGGACAGTATAGTGGCACACCCACTTGTTCACAAGTATATTTCTGTACCATTTCTGATGAGGATGAAATCGAAAACAAGTGTTCGCTCTAAGCATTCTGCTTACGTTTCTTCTCGGGTTTGACTCTAGCAAATATTCACATAAATCTGCAGGTCTTGGAATCGTTGTGTGGCGATTTACAATTGCATTTCTCAGCGAAAAACTGCAGTGCTTTTACATGCAATTGCGAACTTTCGCAAAATTCAATTGACCTTGTTAGTAAGCCCATCCCCTTTGATAATACTGTACCAGATCAAGGTTTTCGGTACTCCTGCATTCTCAATTTTGTTGAACAGGTTTAATTCATAACGACCAGATCAAAAAGAAGCGCAAGTTACATCGTAAAATCATTGTCGGTGCGTGAACTTAAAGTTGTGCGTTCGCGCTCTGCTAGAATATTGTTCGATAATTTTTACAAGCAGCAAGTAACGCCACCAAATATGCTTAGAAAACGTGCAGAGACCATTCACGAAAGCTAAGTTTAACTCTGAGCTCTGTAAGATGCTACAACGAGAGCCAACGTGGCTAAAACGCTCGGAGTTAGGAAAAGCATTCTTTTTGACTTCATCCATAAGCGTGTATCCATGCTAAGTAGAAATTTGCAATTTAACTAGGGTAGATACGCCATGAGGAATGACATGAATAAAATTCTTGTGTTCAAAATGAAAAATTATGCCTGAAGAACGTCTGAAGCGAAAGAGACAAATGCCCTGTCAGTAATGTTTCTAAACTTCCAGAGAAAGACTTTGTCTCCTATGCTGTTCATGCAAGTTATAACACGCCAAGGAATTAGCCACATCGCGTTTACGGATGCAGACGTCCTAAATTGCAAGCTTTTCCTTGCGAGCAAACCTCCCTTCGCAATGTTAATTTCCGCCCAAAGGTGTAAAGTAAGTTGAACTGAATTTGACGGGTTTTCACTCACAGTTCGTTCAAAAATACCTCTGTGAAGTGTGAGTTCCAACAATGTGGAAGCCAGTCGCTGTTCTCGCGGAAACGACACCACCCGCGACTCAATGTAACCAAAACCGTGATTCAGAAACCTGTGCGCTAAGACCCGTAGATATCCAGAATGCTGTCGATGGACGACATACCCCAGGTTCAAGTGAGACCAAAGACAGCTCGCATGCATATCGATTTGGCAACTCACCCAAAAAACGATTAGATATCTGCATTTAATCGATCGGCACAAATGCCCTTCATACCTTTGCTCCTAGTTAACAGCTTTTGACATCCGAGAAGCTTTCCTGTATGCAGACTAACGCTCACAGCTTACTCAGTAAACATTCCAAAGTGCGGCTGCATCAAGAATCAAAAACGCGTGACCTCATCGCTAGTACAGAGGCATAGTGACATGAAGTAACATGAAGATCGCAGTGATAGACATGTCCATTGTTAGGTACGACCGACCCAGCAAAGTTGGTGGGGTGGCTAGATACTTCAGCAGTGACCTCCAATGAGAGCTCATAGAGGATCGGGCTAGCACAGTACAATATTCTAACTGGTGCCGTTTACATTTAAAAGGTACGGGGCTTGCTTAGGGGAGGACATTTATGGCCCTCCATTCTCCACGCCGGAAATGAAGTTCCATCTGGCTTCCGAGATAAGGCGGGCGATAAACACAAATTACATCACATTCTCATTACCGGCGATTTCGACATCCACGCTCTGGAATCCCAAGTAGCTTCCAGAAAACAGTTAAAGGCCGATCTAAAATAGGTTGTCTCCAGTTACCCGCTGTAGGGTCACATTAACACTCCCATCCGATTCCGAGAAAAAGATACGCAATTAATACTGGATGGGTAATCACCAACGAAGAACTGTTGAACGTGAACGTGATCGTCCACGTCCAGTTGGGCCGTAGGGATCATGTAGTCCTACGCTTCGAACACATTTGCTGTGAAGATTATCTCGTGGATATTTCAGACGCAACAAAACGATTATACGCTAACACATATTAGCTCGACTAGGTGAGACAGCTAACTGGATATTTTTGGTAGATGTGACAACAACTAGTGAGGTGAACCATTTCGTAAGCAACTTTAACTCCCTGGTTGCCGAAGCATCAGCGACAAAAGCTACCACCCGAGGGACTTGGTCTCATTGCTGGGAAGCAGGACACTCAAGTGTATAGCGGCGCAAAACAAAATTTGGCATCGCTACGAACTCTCTCGGAGTACTGAGAACTGGATGGCCTATGCGACCCAATGTAACCACTGTACTCAGGTTTTTCGCGATGATAGATTGGCGTATCAGCTGAAGTTGGCAGTGCGTATAGCCTCAAATCACAAGCTTCTGTATCAACACGTCAACAGCCTACGGTAGTTGAAATAGGGTATTCCTCCACTTCAAACATCAGACGGACCCACACGGGCACCGGAGGAGGCGGCGGATACCCTGGTCGAACAACATGTTGCAACCTTTCATTGCGACCACTGGCAACCCATAACCCTATGAAAATGGTTGTTTCATCCCCAATACTCACGCACATACCCATCACGGCAAAATCTGTACTATAATGACTGTAGAGTATATGCAAGCACAGCACTCCTGGCGTTGATACCATACACGGGAAATCGCTAGCGGCGATAGAAGAGAGTTTACCTGAACCTTTGGCTCGAGTCCTCCAACACTGTTTTGGCGAAATGTACGCGCCCGACATGTGGGAACACGGGATGTTTACTCCTATTCACAAGGGAAGTAGTTGTTCCAATCCATCCATGAACATTTGTTTTTGGCCATGGCATGCATGGCTCAAAACCAGAGCATTACAGCAATACGCCAAGTTGGGACGAAAATCTCGGCGAAATAGCAAAATATTGTCGAACTAAAATAGAGACTTTTGAGGCGTAAACGCTTTCAGTCACAGTAGTTAGATAAGGATTGTGTTTAAGCAAATCTGGAATAGTCCCCTTGCACATACGCATGATAACCACTAAGGGAGTGTCAAACTTTCGAAACACAGATATCGGAAATAACAAATTTGGTCAGTCCTAGTGAATAAAGTTTTTCGTGCAAGCCAGGCTTATTTAACCTCTAGTGGTAGTAATCATCGGCCGCTGGACGATCCCGCGTGATTCTGGAAATTCTGCCTAAATATATTGTGATATATCGAAAGCATTGCTTTCGCCTCGTATTTATCATTTTAGTCTGGTATGTGCGCTCCAAAGTCGCTGCCGCAGATTGCTATTTTCAGAAAATATACTATGGAAACTTTAAGAACTAGGTGGTCCGCTTTGGTATAAAAAGTAGGGGTTAATATCCGTTGTTCTGGCATGACGCGGGCAACTCATTTCCGCAATATTTGACAACCTGTTGGACTAGAACATTATAGGTTTAGAGCGAGCGTCGTGAGTTATTTCGCAGGATTGCAGTACGTGGGATATTCCCTTTTGCCCGCAATTTCTGCGACAATTAAGAGAAGAAGTATCTGCAGAGGGTTAATATTAGCTCTACGAGCGTATCTTCACATAATACTCCTGCGCAGTATAATTTCTGGGATACAAGGCCGTTGACAATTTCTCGCCGATTCCCTCAGCCAATAATGAGATTTTGGTGGTTGTTTTCGTCCCACGTAAAATAGACCCATCAGCTGAGCTTAGGAGGGCTTATTTCCATGCTACAGCCGCAGAGGTTTTATCCATGACGACATGAAGTAAACAGGAGAGTTTTCAAGTCCATGGATGGTAGCGGCCGCCGGATCCCGAATCTCCCAACCAGTAATGAGATAGGAGTATTTAAGTTGCCTCCACAACGGTCTTTTTCGCAGCAATGGTTTGCTAGTAGTTAAGGATGGAATGCCTACCCGAAAATCCCCGATAAATGGGTGCAAGTACTCAACTGATGTATCTGTTGTTAAACGTAAACATCTGCAGACATGGAGTCTAACCAGTCTACCCATGTGCCTCAAGGTTTTCCGCTGAAGCACAGAGAGATAATGAATGAATATAGGGAGGAATTAAAAACGTACCTAAATATCCAATCGTTGATACGATATAAGGGGCGCTCTTGTGACCTCCCTCATTTGTCTGCGAAGTTTATATAGCCAAGTACCGTCCCATTACCTTACTACTAATTATTTCGCAGGTCATGGAGCCTATTATATCTGATGCTCTAAGGGCCTAATTAATTAATTGGCTCGCAACGGAACACCATTGTTGCCGACAAAATCGACCGTGCTCTACAAACGTACTACTAACACGAACCAGCTGGACTGAGGCAGTTGATGTAGACTTTCTCGACCTCTAATAGTATTTCGGCCGGTTAGCTCACAACCTTCTACTCATCACAAGCCAGCATTTTGGCATTGTTTTCCTCTCCTAGGATGGATCAAAATTTTTCTTCTACACCGGCGCTTGGAAGCACGTTTGCGTTAATCGCTCTCAGATCCAATCCGAGTTGAATGCGAAGTACCACATTGATCGGTACTAGGACCCCGATTATTTTCGGTGTATATTTACGACAACATACGTATTATAAGCCTGAATTGCCTATATTATGTCGATGGCATCAAGGTGTGGAGGGCGATCAATACACCAGACGAAAGCTGCTCTGCACAAGGGAAACACGTGGTCAGTCCTGAATCTATTTCGATTCAATGCGGACAAAAGTAGTGTGCTGCACTTACGGCACAAACTGGCGTACTCCTACATGCTCTACAACCAAGAGCTTCACTCGTCTTCTGGCGAGAAAGATCTAAGAGTTTTCCTCGACATCGATCTCGGTATTAGAGACGCAAGCGGAGCTGAATTTGGGCCTCGCCTGAGAAATGATCAGACAAAAAGTACAAGCTTGCGTCAAAGGAATCCCACTTTTTCGTCAATATGAGTAACCCGTTGAGTGGAACTCACTCACATCGGCTGAAAACCAGACGCGGAATAGTGAGCGACCTTGACCTTCGAAATTAGCATGTTCCGGTTAACAAACAAATAGAGTTAACCTATCCTGTAGATAGTCTCTCTGTCTACCGAGTTCTGGCCTTTTATATTCCTTCGGTTGGCTGGGCGCATGACTAAGATTTAGACAGTCGCAGTCTCATAGGGCAGCTAGCAGCAGTACGACAGTTGTCAGCGGCAGAGATCAGAGGGAAAGAAGAAGCGTTACAACATTTGGATGTTCGAATCAGGTCGCAAAGGCATCATAGAGGAGCATTCAACAGGTGAGCCTCCTGAAACGCGCGCACGGGTGATTCGAACCACCGATTTTTCCACAACTTCTCGGCTCATACATACGGCCACAAGTGGAATACGCAATACAGGTCTGACAGCTATGGCTGAGGAGAGATCTCACCGCCTTGGTGATACTACAACGCCGGGCAATCTAGAATATCAAGTATCTGTTTATTCTGACGATTGAACGTAGGCTACATTTGCTCAGGGTCTTCAGCAGACAGTACCGGTGATTGCGCTTGGACCTCATTTCGATCTCAACCACACGTGCAGTAATTTGCTAGAGCCCAGTCACAACAGCAACTTGAGAGGCCACTAGCTCAAACCGGAAGAGCAGCACAGTCGTTGGAATGCCGTCGAAATACCTTTTCCGTACGCAATTGCCGTACGTGGAATGCCCTACCCGATTCTGTCATGAGTGCTCCTTCGCCGGCAGAGTTCAAAGCCCGAGTTGACCGTGCAGTTATTTCGCTGCACCATTTTACATGACTCATTATTTATGACTAAACACAAGTGTTTGCAAGCGATTTCACTGGCGGTCACAGCACATATTTCGTTCCACGTATTTCAGCTCCTCTACGTGTACACCAGAAGGAGACACAATATTCATCACCATCCCATTTGCCGTCGTATTTTATGGATTTAGCTTGCTTTAAAGGTTTACATACTACTTATAGATCTGTGATTGCACTGGTGTAGACCCAATTTTGCTAACAAGCTTTGTATATTTTGAAGTTTTACTATAACCTTCCTACGCGACCAGTTAAGGATTAGTTTTTTACCTCTTTAGTATCATTATTCCATCAAGTAACCACAAACAGCCAAATATCGCATGAATATCAGCTTACCCACAATTTGCCTGGAAACCACAGACGACCTACGGCAACACACGAAACCAAGTATAAATTTCTCAGAAGGAGAACACTGTAACCGTAAGTTAACAATTTGCGTTAATCCACTAATTCCTGTTTCTATGCTTTACCTTCACTTTGCTCAACCCTAACCGATCATCCAGCATGATATGCCAAGCTTCGGCTATTTCCTATCCGCAATATGCCACTAACCACAAACCAAACAACATCCGTGAAACACCACCAAGAAAACGATATGCGACTTGAATAAAACGAGAACGAATTGTAATGTTAATGATTGCAATTGAAATGCAACTCAAAGACTGTTCAATGCAATTATCAGTCAAGCTTTTGGAGAAAACTCCAGACAGATGCGGTTCATAACCTTTAAGTAGAACAATCGCGAGCAATAAGTTCTGGATGCCAGAATAAACGATTGTCGGTTCTTGACGTGCGAGCTTCCAGTAGTTACAGGCGTCGCATCAAAATAGCTTGATTCAATCAGTATCCAATGAATTGGTATCAATGTCCCGAAGCGAGAAGATGTACAAAATGCAATAAAACAATCAAAAGCAATGTACATTTTAGAGTAGAATATACTGATTACCTGCTGCATCAATATCACTTAATCACATGATAACAGCAGCTATCGTCCGCCTTGAAAGGAATAATCTTCCATGCGAACAATCACCATCCGCTGTTCTGTTTATCAGCCGGGGACATGTTATGGACTACTATGCAACACGTCTTAGGCTAAGCACCGACAAATTACTAACAAGTTTCAGCACGAGCTGTAGTGATGTTGAGTAGAGAGCCGGAATCGTGCAGGTTCTGCCGCGATCTACTAATATGCTACAAACACAGGATCCTCAAGGTTCATGACCTACGCCCTGTTATGCTTTATGAAAAACAAGATGCAATAGAAGAACTTACGGACGATGATATTTTCAATACGTCGTGCACACACTTGCTTTTGGCTTTCTATTTCGGGGCGGCGGATCAATGCAGAAAGAACTACGGTGACGTTTGGCGCATGGAAATAAAACCGACACATATCCCTTCCTTAGTAGGCACAAAACCAGAGTACGGATGCGCTGCTGACTGTATCATAATCGTTTCGGTATTTTGAATGATAACACATGGTATCAGTGGTTTACGAATCCGTTTGTGCCACGTTTATTGCACCATAGGACATAATTACCAATTAATTCCTCCCTGTCATATCGACGTATGCTTCCATCTTGAGGGAAGACTGTAAGATTGTTAGACGTGGTTCATGTCCCAAAGTGCCTGCGGTCTCCCGAAGGGTTTATCAGGCAGATTTCGGACGAAAACGGTAGATCAAATGGACCTCAAAAGTAGTTATGGTCCAGATTATTTGTGTACTTTTAAACACGAGCCCGTGGTTCGGTTCCATAACCAGTTCTCTGAGCACCCACGAAATGCGCTTAAACCTGTTTGTCCGCATTTTACATTGATTGATTTATTCCCACTATGAGCAATGAACAACGATTTATCACGAGATAAAAGCAAGTGCTTGACACATCCCTTAGGATGGTTGGGGTGAATACGGGGAAATCAAAATATATATGGGTCATTAACCGAATGTGTGCCGAGAGGAATGCTTTGATAAATAACATAGAAATTAAAAAAGATCGAGCGTAAACGTTCAGCAGTACACTAGGGTGCGGTGGTCGTTGCTAAAAGTCCTAAGAAAAGTGAACTATGGTCGCTCACTTGGTTCCAGTTGATACAGAAATCTTGTAAAAATTATTCTTGGCGTAATTCACAATAGAGGAGTTTAGGTAACAAAGTGCTGGGAGCTAAGAGTAATATCTAATCCTTTTTTGAAAATGTCCAAGGTAGGGGAGGATACAACTGAGTCTGGGGGTGCGTTCCAGGGTTGGCCAATACCGATAACACTACACTCAACTCCATCCTGTCTCGACCAGATCTTAACGACATCCGAACCGCGAGCGCGTGACCTTCGGACCCTGGAGGCCCCGGCAACAAGCGATCACTCAGTTCTAATAGCTGATATGGAATTACCTTTGCTGTATTCACGTCCCCTATAACCACCTTACAACAACTGGTAAACGGACTTCCACGGTCAAGCTCGAGCCGCGAGCCAACTCGATTGGTCTCTGTCACTACGTGCATCTGTGGAAGACTTTTGGATATTTATAAAACAAGGATTGACATCCTTGTGTTTCCAATTTATGCCATCGAAATGTTTGAAGTTTGGACCAATTAAGCCTTCCTAGTTTGACAAGGATTGTGGAAATCTGGCTCGGAGGCGGCGCAGACTGTGGGACACAATCCTCCTCTCAGATTGGCCGATGCCTACGAAGGGTATAAACGTCAGCGGAACATCCGTAATAGTAAAAAAGGAACAAGTGTTGCTATTTCAAACAGCAATTTGCCATCGCTGCAAAGACCGCCCCAAAGCGGATCTTTGGTTACGTAAAGCAACATAAAAAGCTGGCAGGAGATGTGCCAGTGCTGGATGCCCGAACAGATATTCCTAACCTCCAGCAATGAACACGCATCCGCGTTGCCGGCGCACTTCGCTTCTATATTTGCAAATGACGGGGTGTCTGTTCCGTTTGACCTGTACCGTTATTACCGGATTCGAAAGTCCGGATTTCGACGTTGAAAAAATATGTCAAATACTAGCCAGCCTTGAAGGCACCAAACATTTCGCACCAGATGGCCATCACCCACGGATTCGCAAATCACTTTCGACCATCATCTCCTGTCGTGACAGAACTTTCGAACAGGTCGCTATCCAAAGTTTCGTTGCCGATTGTTTGAAAATGTTCGGTGGTGAAGTCTATTCCGAAAAGCGGCGACCCTAGCAAAGCAGACAACTACAGGCCAATTTGTCTGTCACCTATGTTGACAAAGGTTGCAGAGAAAATCGTAACAAGGGATTGTTGCAGTTGCTACAAGCAAAAGAGGTCCTGATGCCCGCGCAGCACGGCTTTATGCTAGTTCGTTCATGCATTACAAACTTGTTTCTGACGAGATATGAATGCTTGAAGGCAATAAGCAAGGGGAAGTCTGCCGAGGTGATATTCATCAATTTCAGTAAAGCGCTCGACAAAGTGAGCCATGAGGTCCCGTTTCACAGTATCAAGATGTGCGGTCTCAGTGTCTCACTGCAACAGTGGATCTGCGAAATTCTCGTTGGACGAATGTGGAGGGTACAGGTCGACGGCCATCTAACTGACCGGTATCCCTCTACATTTGGCATGCCTCAAGGCACTGCGCTGGGGCCCACTCTGTTCCTGATCCACATCAATAAACTACCTCAGCTTCTCCAGTCCCTGCATACCTTGTCTGCGGAGGACATGAAGATTTGGAGAGAAGTTGACGCCCCCAACAACTATGGTGTAATTCAGCAATACCTCAACCGCCTAGCCACATGGTCGGCAGAAGTTCATCTCTCGGTCAAACCAGCCAAGTCTGTGGTTATGATCCTGGGGAAGGGTGCTGACCGTCGAACGTACACCCTTGACGGCCAACCGCTCTATCCCACAACCTCCGAAAAGAACCTAGGTGCACTCTTGCGCTGCGATTTGAAGTCCGTGGACAGCAAGAACAGGCTATATAGTAACGGACTGCGCATGCTTTATGCGCTTTAACGTAGCTTCGGCACATGGTCAGTAGAGGTTGCCACTCGCCTCTTCCCTTGCATCATTAGACCAATGCTAGAGTACGCTTCGCCCGCCTACTTTCCGATTACCCGAGACGAGGCACAAAAGATCGAAAGGGTCCAACACGTTTCTACCAGGCTCTTCCCTAGTTTACGTGGTTTGGGTTATGAAGACCGGTGTGAGAAACCAGGTCTCTACACCTTTTCCTACCGTCGGGGGCGAGTTGACCTCATTATGTCCTTCCGCATTCTACGTCTCGGTGACTTCCCCATGCTGAGGCCAATGCTGCACTTACGCGGAAGTTGCAGCAAACGCGCATACAGATACAAATTTGTCGTGCCGGATGTGAAAAGAGTTCCTCGTCCACTGTGCTTCGAAAGGAGAATGGTAAACCTTTGAAACAGGTCGCCTAAACATATGATGGAGGCAACATCTCTGCAGCAGTTCACAACGTTGTTAAATTCTTATCTTAGTATTATTCGATGCAGAGAACGATTGCACACTTGAGATAATAGGCCACATTTGTGAGTCCTGCAAGACCGTGCGTCAGATATTTAAAAGTTTACATGAAAACCATAACGATATACACCGGTGGAACGTTTTATAAGGTTTTTCATCATATTTTGGAGCAGCTGTACATCTTTCATTTCTAATTTCACTAAAATACAGTATACCATATTCTTCTTAAAAGATATCAACACATTGCGTGCGATTAGGGAACCGGACGACCACGAAGAGCTCTAGGGCGACCTCAACGCGATTACGAAGTGACCACTTAAGGATATTCTGCCATTCAATGTAGACAAATGTCGCGCTGTTCAATTATGACAAAGGCATGACTACGTGTACTTGCTTAGGTTCCACATATCGTAGACATCTTCACAGAAAAGCGACCTTGATGTGCTCACCCAAAGTGACCATACCTGTACAAAAGTCTTAGGCAGCAACCAGCACGTCTGTCTGCTGCGAAGGACATTCGGGAGACCCGTTCCATCAAGTTTCCCAGGGATGCACAACTACGTGCGCCCACACGTTGAATACTCTATCCAAGCTTTGCAAACATGGTTGAAGCGTGACCTAGAGGAGCTAGAGGAACGACAACACACGGTAACAAATAATGTCAAAGGGCTACACAATCAGTCTTATCAGCGAAGGCTGAAACTGCTGGGAGCTTCCAGTAGAGGCTGCTGAGGGCTGCGAGACGATCGCGTATTAGTACACCAAATATTGACTAAGCCCAACCGCGTTTGCCTGCATTTGCTAAAACTCAGCCACAACACCCAGCTCAGATTTAACTGGAATGTCGATGGAATGGTTTCTCGAGTTTGCTAACGCTGGAACTCTCTTCCAAACTCAAGTGTGTCATCCCCCACCGTCCATATTAGAAAAACGGATGAAGGTTACACTTGGCCCCCATCACTATGTTACCTAGGCTGTGCTATTATGGAATATATCAGTAATGCCTGAAACTAGATTTATGTGTTGCATAGACCAAAGAAGCGGTGGATGAGGCAATATTCATTTTCACCATTCCCACACAGAGAAGATCAGCTAGAGCGGCCCCATGTTGTTTCGTTTACTTGCACACAATTACCTTCTACAATACTGTTATTCAACTGTGCATTTGCTCGATTGATTCAAAGAGCAAAGTTACATCATTTGACCTCATTTTTTCATTTTTGCCATCCTATGGAATTTCTCAAGCAACTATATTTTCACCAATGTTAATCGCGCCATGGCTAACTACAAACGAATGATGACGATATCCAGTCGAGCTTAAGAAACACCACATATAGAGTGAAGAAAACTAAATGTGTACTCACTCCCGATATGCTGCTCATCAGTGGGTTGGCTACGAAGTAAGGGCAATTCTCTCGCCGACATTCCTAATACTCATCAAGCAAAATACACTGCGATACTAAGTTACATTCCTAGTTATATACCTGACCACGATTTGTCATTGTGGATAAAAACATATTTCACAAAGTGCTGCCCAATCGGGTACTTCCAGACCGCAGAAGAAACAGAAGCACGTAAGACTGCAGTGTAAGCATTATGCCAGGCCGAAATCATGCGCAAGCAGGTAACCGCGTATTATCTGTGAGCAGCACGAAGCATTGATAAACTAGATGCAGCTGAAAAATACCGCAGGAAAATAAGGCAAGATGAACTCACTCAAAGCTTCATTGACTACGGTATGACAATGGCGAAAAAACTGACCAAGTTTATCGTGATTTCTCTGTTTTAAGTGAGCACATATACCAGGGGTAGACATCAGAAAAAGAGTCAGTAAACAAGCTCGTTTTCGGTGGATCGCGTCCGGCTAGTAAGCCACAACTGATACGAACAAAATGAGTTAAAACATCCGAAAGGAGTAAATTTCAATGGGAAAGACTAGGTTATTTACATGACGAGGTATTGTTCGGGTCACAAAGTAATGATATGGCAGTTGCAAGCTTCTCAGCAGAGGTTATTGTAAAATAGGAACAGGGAAGAGAATGAATGTAAAGGAACGGATTTTTGCACTAGGCTCCGGATTCTGAGGCGGATGGTGATCCCCGAGATGTAGATAATATGTGACATTTTATCACTGATGTGAAGCACACAGGTACGGGGTAAATTGGATGAAAATATTGATACCTATATATCTGGTGGTTGCAATCAAATATACCATATTACATCCAGATTAGCGCATTGTAACAAGCTTTTAGCGTGACACGTTATCGAAATCGCGTACACTGCCTTCACGGTAGGTAGGCTAAGGGCTCTGTTTTGGCGTCGTTGACACTCTCATTGGTCTTGGGACGGTACCTAATGGGACACCGGTTGGAAACCCCTAGCATAATCGACAGACAGTCCAATGAAAGTGGTCGAGCACCAACTTCTGTTCTTTTATGTTATCTATCTAAAGGTATCCTCGATTATTGCTCTCCAAACTGAAACCGTCCAATGGACAACTTGTGATATCTGTCTAAGAGGAGAGCCTAGCTACCACATGATCCGAAGCTTAAGCCGTAACCAGTGCGGACAGACATACTAACCAGCACATGAAGCGGTCTATACTTAGTGATCGTTAGCGGCTACCTAGTGGTGGCTTATTCAGCGGCTTAACCATGGTGGCGTAGACAGGTAATCTTCTAACTGGTATTCCGCAGTTCAGCAATGGCTGCTAGGCGGTTGGACAATTTTGTGCGATTGTTATTGCGACGATCATGGGGGACATTGTTCCCATTGAAGTTGGTAGACCAACCTGAAGCTAAACAACGAAAGTCCTATGTTTTCTTACTTCTATCGCAGTTGATGACTAAACACAAACTAAGAGGATTCCATGTGTGCCGTCGACACGACGTTAGTGAGTGTTCGTTTGTCTCTACATCCATGGGCGATTTTTTAATCAGTTATCGCTTCAGTGTCTCCATGTATGTCGTTATATATAGGTCATAGGAACCTATGTTTTCGTAGGATAATTAGACTTTACTTCCATATGGTCGCCCATACGTGTTGAGACGCTATGGCAAGTGGCTGTCCGAATGGCACCATTAGAAGCACAGTCAATGCAGATGGAACCTCCCTATTAACGTCCATGGGCTGGAATCCTATCCTCATGTAATCGGCACCACTCAACAAAGAATCACCTAAAAGTGCTACAGTGACTATGGTATTTATACATGCCATACCGTCGTGCGAGAAAAAACGCCAGGCTAATAATTAGTGGCGACGCACGCATTATACTCTGGTAATTCAGGTGAGTACTTGGAACCGACAAACACTGTCGTCTCACCCACGGGC
>CALYDF020004570.1:0-16712 GCA_944474145.2 Dicrocoelium dendriticum
TATACGACCTGTAAACGTGTTTGTGATATTACACAACATTTTGCTTTTAACACAAAAGCTTCGTCATGCGACATGAATTAGGTTAACATTGGCATTTTATAACTAAATCGCTAAGCTACATACAGCGACTAATCAGTTGTTCATTCGTTTTCTCCGAAATTGGAAATTTGTTTGCATACTTTCACCTCCATGCGAGGCGGCATCATCAGTGCGTTGTTATGTGGAGTGTACCCTCAACGCACTGATGATTCCGCCTCGCATGGCGGTGAAAATTTTGCTACGAATTCCCCAGCTCAGTGAACGAATGAGCAACTGAATTATCAACCCGAGCTACCAGAGTTCCGAAATATTTTAATGATTACAGCGGTCAGAGGTCACTAGGCGCGTGTGGACAGTGGTTTGTTCGGTCAGGGTCAAATGAGGAACATGAATTTCTGATCCGTAGATAGTTACGTGTATGGTCAGCAATCTTAAGTGTCCGTTGCAAGGAAGTTGGTCACTGATATAACTTTAGTACTTCGGAATTTGGTGGAGCGAGTGTTAATAGTCGATTCCGATTCGGGATCCATGCGTCGATGCTTATAAACCTGGCCGGAGTAAGATAGGGCGCCAGACAGTAGACAGCCCTACTCCGTCTATTCTATTCACGCAGCTGTTAGCCTTGGTTATTCCTATAGCCTCAGAAATCAGCCTTCGTTTGTCTGATCGTAATCTCTTCCTGATAACAACATGTTCCAAGTCAAATTCGTGCCCCTTATCTAGCGTGTGCATTGCTAACGCCGAGTCTCTGAGTAGAGCTTCATACTCTAGGTCGCTTCTCGAAGGTCGTGATATGTGTCGCTTATGTTCTGAAATCCTTGTACACAATCCTTTCGATGTTCGGCCTATATACACTTGCTTAAAATCTTTACGTGAAATTTTGTAAGTGCAGTAAGTTGTTCTACCCAAAAGGAGTGAATCCTTCAGGTGCACAAGTGTGAACTTTGGCATTTGACCCTTCTGAAAACTACCCTTATCTTCCCTTAATTCAGCAATCTCCGAATTGCTTCGGAACTTCCTTCTTTATACGGAATACCCACTGTCGCTATCCATTCTGTGCTTGGTGTTACGCGTGGGTTAAGATATTTTCGTAGCTGTCGTTTCACCAAGCGTTTCGGATATCCGCCAGCTATTAAGTTATGCATCGCCTCCATCTGCGCTGCTTTCTTATCTGCTTCCTCCGAGCACTTGCTCTGTGAAACAGTGATGATACGATTCCCGCATACATGTGCTTCGGGTAGCTTGAACTAGGGCTAAGTACGCCATATGTGTCCATTGCTTTTGGATACATTGTACTTTTAAACGTTCCTCCGTTCCTATGGACCAGACAATGAAGAAACGTAAGTTTACCGCTCTGCAAGCCAAGTTTCATGGTGAAGTTTATAGCATCGTCAATGAAGTTCAAATAGTTTAACAATTCCGCTTTTCTATCTCTTTTTATAATCGCAAAAGTGTCATCCATGTAGCGCCAGCATAATTTCAGGGCACCACGGACATTTAGTAATGCCTTCATTTTAAACTGTTCCATGTACATATTGGCTAATACAGGGGATATTGGAGATCACATGATCAGACCATTTTCTTGATTGTAGATTCTAGACTGGAATGTGAAATAAGTCATGATGAGAAACAAAGCTATCTTATGAACAACTTGATCCACTGTTAGCTTCTTCTGTCCCCTAAGCTGCTGTTCCCTAGCAAGCAGCTTCTCGCTAATTGTAACGCCTCCTTGTGTACATTCGTCAACAAGGTAACATCGAAGCTGACAATCAATCCGTCGTGCTCGATGCACACCCCTCGCACCATTCATGCAATTTCATAAAACTTTGTTTTACAAATGTGCTAGTTCTACCTGTTAGAGGTTGTAGTAGCCTCACCAGATTTCTCGCGAGTTCTTGTGTGGGAGAGTCTATGCCATCAACCATAGGTCGCAAGGGGACGTTGTGCTTGTGGATATTTGGGAGACCGGAAATTCTAGGTAGAATAGTCGACTTCGGATAAATGCTGTATCAGTTGCCCTTTCCTTAACTGTCCCTAACGGTCCTTAGGTAACTACCGACATCTGATTTCTTCTTATTCATTACCGATGTAATCGTTTTCTGCTCAACCATTTTGTATGGTCCAGTGGTAGAAAACGCCCACGTGTTTTCTAAATAATCTGTTTTATTCATTAGCACAGTTAGTTTACCTTTATCCTCTCTTTTAATAGCAATACTAGTATCCTATTTCAGGGTCTCTAACGCTATGGGTTCAGCGAGAGCAAGATTCGATTCTGCCGGGCTTTAAAACCCAGAGATTAAACTCAATGAGATATCAGTCCTTCAAAATGATCGTTCATCTCATGGTAGTAGTGTTGCCCTCTACTATCGAGATTACTTGAAATGTAGAGCTCTTACCGATGATTTTTGCAGGGGAGCAGATTAGGGCGTCACATTTTATTCCCTTTGCCGGTGGCATGGAAATACACTTAGTTTACCGAATACGGCGAGACTTCGGTAGGGTCATCGCAATCTAAGCCTGCCAGTGTTTGGACTAAGACGACAAGGTAAGGAAGTGCAATGAAAACCAACCAGGTGTGATTTCTATCAGCCGAATGTTGATAGTTCGGTTAGATTATGTGGTTGTGTTTGTCGATTCTAGCAACAGAGGACTAGAACCTGTGGTCAGGTAGAGAGGTTGAATCTTGCAGGGTGGGACCTGAAGATGGAGCGGGGCGGTTATCTACACACACGCACATGTGAATGCACGCGCGCATCATGTTAGGCGACTTATTCTCTGAACTCAGCAGGCTAGCTGACGCTGGATATGACGTCATCATCATCATCAACAGCTGCAGTACATCAGTCATTTGAACTGACGTTTAGCTGCCGTACAACCATAATGACCTGTGGAATAAAGAATAATTAGTGGGAGAGAAGGGGGACATACCAGAAAACCTTACTGTTCTAAACAAACTGGTCTAACCAAACATTCAAGGGCATTGCGCCTACACCTTGTGGTAACAACATGCCGTCATAACAACATACCGTCGTGCAAAGATAAGGCGGCATCGGCGAGATTACTTCCTTGCGGCTTTCACTGCCACACGTCATAATCAGCCGTTATCCCGCTGATAAATCTGCACCAAACACACTTTAAACAGGAAATCTGATTAGGAGACTGCAGTAGACCCTCCAGTGGTGTCGGTTGCTTGCCATGTCCGAGAAAGTCTCGAGCCAAGCACAAGGCGAGTCACGTGGACTCCAGCCCGGAAGGCGAGAAGGATCAACGACACCCAATTTTGTCGTCAGTATCTTCATTTCCCCTGCCAAGTCAACATCTTTACACCTCGAGCTATGCCCTACCCTACACCTGGCAAACTAAACAACACTCTTCTAGGTAAGTGGTGAACAGGCAGACGTAACACGTGCCGATCCAATGCAACTTATTCAGTGCTAACTGTTGTTCTAGAGAAGTAGCATGATTATCACTACCTAGTACCCGCATACGCACATCATCGTTGCGGACACGCTGGTGCCATTCAGCACTAGCAATGCTTCGCAGACAATGACAATCAAAGAATTGAAGGCGCCTCAAATCTTCAGACCGAAGAGGCCAAGTTTCACTGCCATACAACAGAACGGCCCTCACTGTGACCTTGTATACACGGCCTTTAAGATGGAGGAATATTCCATTCTGGCGCCAAACATGCCGCAGGTTCAAAAAGACAGCTCTGCCCTTCGCAACGAGGTGAGCTGACGTCAGTTTCTATGCGGCAATCGTCGCTGATACAGCTGCCAAGGTAAGTGAATTGATCACCCACCTCGCGTTCCTTGTTAGCAAGGGTCAAGGGGTCATAGAGTGGCTGGGGTCCTGCATCAACACTTTGCACTTTGAATGTGCGAAGTGCATACCAAATAATGGGACCAATCTAGACAGGCTATTCAGAGTTGATTGTGCCGCCGCAACATCATCGAAAAGAAAGACGACATCGTCCGCATACTCCAAGTGGACTAATCGTTTACCAGAGAGCACTTCAACGCCTACATCATACGATTCTGCAAGGGAACACTCTATGACAGAGCCCACGACGAAATTGAACAAGAATAGAGCAATCTGTAAACCCTGACGAACGCCACTTGTGGTCGGAAAGTTATCGGAAAGGCAATCGCAGACACTTATGCTGTCTGTATTGTTCGAGTATACAGAATCATCATCATCATCGTACACGTTAGCTAGAGGTGGGGAACACCTCAGCTACTATGCCGCAATACATAAAAAAGAAAAAATACAGCAAATGGTGCAAGCCGGCTGAGCTACCGGTAACGGATGGGCATGGTTCCGGTAAGCTACCAGCCGGCTACTGTGCACCAACAAATTACTGTGCGAAATTATATAAGGTTAAATAATGAAATCGTGGTTGGAGGGGGAGGCTAAGAGGGATGGGGTGGGACAAAGAAACTCACGGCACGAACGCCACTGAGATCGGCTCCTTGCCATATCAGCAAGTGTGTCCAACCAAACGTGTTCATCGTCTTTCGGACCCCAACCAGGGAGCCGAGACGCTCCAACCGAGGCCAGCTCAGAAGTGAGGGACTTCATTCCTCTCGACCAAGTCATCGCTTGACCATCCCTCCTCTTCTTCCATCCACATCCACGGCGAACAAACAACGCACGTCGCGGGAGTCGGTGGGCTGGCATGCGTAACACGTGGCCAAGCCATCGGAGCCTGGTGCGTGAAATAACGGTGCTGAGGTGTTCAGTTCCTTTTTCTGTGTCATAAACTAGACGTCGAACACGCTCGTTGCTCACGCGGTGTTCCCATCAGATGTGAGCTAAACTATGAAGGCACCGATGGTCGAAGAGTATACAGTATAGAGTATATAGTATATTTCGTAGGAACACATTTCCTCTCAAGTATTTCGAACAGAATCGCTTGATCGACTGAATAGAAAGCACTCTTGAAATCGAGGAACCCAGCTATTGTCGGTCTGCGGTATGCGTGGCGCTGCTCTATCATCTTCCGCAAAGTGAGTATACGGTCTATACAGCCAAGTCTTGGGCGGAAACCGGATTGCTGCTCCCTAATCCGAAAGTCCCCGTTTCACAATAAGGCGACGAACGAGAATCGAGGCCAGTAGGTTTGTCACAACTGACGTTAGGCTAATACCCCTTTGGATAGCACAGGCTATGCGATTGCCCTTCTTTTATATTGCCAAAATAGTGGATTAGCTCTAATTAGCCAGAACACTCTTTTGATTCCAGATACGTTTAGAGGCGCGCGTTTTGCAGAGGACCTCACCTCCATCCTTAAATAGTGCAGGTGGGAGGCAATCAGAGCCAGTGGCACATAAAGAAATGAAGGCCGTGATCGCGTTTCGGACCTCGGCCTCTGACGGAGGCTCTAAACTAACCGTACATGGCTCGTCCTGCATCACCTGAGAAGGAAGAGGTCTGGCAGCAGGAAGCAAGCTAAATTGATGTTGAAAATGTTTCGCGCATCGAGCCATACGGCGCACCTTATTGTGTATCATTGTATCCGGGCTGTGTCTGATTGTCTCACTGACGCATGATTTCACGGGACAAGTGATGCGTATCAGCTGGAGCAGCTTGCGGTAACTGCCTACCGCTCTTACCTCCTCCAATTCTTGAGCCGTATGGTCCACCAGCCCTCCCTGTCAGCACGTAGTCTCTGCTTTAGTTCGCGCCTATTAACCGCTCTGGTCACGTTGGGCTCAGCGCGAGCCGGGAGTTTCCTTCTAGATTCACAAAGGTTCACAGACCTCTCGGATATCTAATGACTGGTGCGGTGACGATTGATAGTGCCAAAAGCAGATGCTCCTGCGTCGTGCATGGCGGACCAGATCCTATTTCACTGAAGCTCAGTGTCATTAGAAAAAGACAGCGAAAGTTCGGTATTCAGTGCGCCTTGGTAGGCTTGCCTGACGAAGGGGTTGAGACAATTTCTCAGTTGCCAATCGGAGGAGAAGGTTGGTGTGCCTCCCGGTAAAGTTCATGGGGAAATGACAGCGTACCAAGGCATGATCTTAGTCGACGCAGGTATTTCAGTACGAGCGGCAACCCAGGAAGGAACCACGCCACCTGTAACTTATGGCTACATGATAAATTTAAGCCCATCGCTGGCCAGCTACAGGAGGACCTAAAGTAGCAATTCTGCACCCACTCTGCCTAAAAGCAGTGGTATTAGAAACAACTGATACTCCGCACACAGTTGCAGCAGACACTCGCCGTTGTCAGTCCGTTCAGAGTCAAGTCCACAAATACCACCCAGCTGAACCTCGGAAGAGCTCAGATGCCCAAATTATGCATCCTATCCTATGCCAGTACTGAAATATTTGAACTAGTAGCACTGCGTAGTGACGCGTGCATTTCGTTATAGAATGTGTCCTTAACAGCATTAGAACTGCAGTCGGTGGGATCACAAGCGGAAATCACAAACAAACAGCATTCTCTACTACTCCGTGAACAAACCTTAGCTGATGTCGTCAAACGGGCTGCACATAAACGGCTGTTCAGCGGAATCCAATCAACCAACGATGGATCAACCTTAGAGCTTAGAACCATACCTGTACCAGGTTGATCCGTGACTGCTGCATCGGCGTCTCTTGATGTGCGCAACCAATAACGAAAGGATGAGCCGGATGCAGTTTATCCAACAACCCCATTAGGGTCATTTATCCTAGTTTCAGACAAGCAACACACATCAATACCCAGTATGCCCAATGTGCGTGTGAGTGCATCCTGTTGACCTATTTGTCTCAGAGTGCGAACGTTTAACTTCGCCATGGAAACGGGACAGCTTGGCTTTATAAGTGTCGGTCGCAAATAGGCGTCCCGTGCCTGACGCGAGAAGTTGGCTGCGGATGGTTCTACTCCAGTGGCACTTCGGTTACGGTTAAGTAAACTGAGAATTAGAAAAGGAAATTAAGTAATGGGGGTTGGGATGGGAGTAAGAGAAACGGGTGGAAAAGGAACAAGGATGGCGCCAGAAGTAGCATGTTTTCGCTTATCCGCGCTGCCGTATGCAGCAGATAAGGCGACCCTTGATAACCTACACGACGGTAGATGCAGGATGAACTTTATGTTTGAGAAAAAGTCATGATTGTATGTGGGCTGAGACACTGCCAGTGTGCCCAGACCTAGACAGGAGGACGATTAGGGTCCTCAATTTAAGGCTTTGGCCCAAAAGCCTGTCTGCATGCAGCGGGGAGGTGGCAGTGATCTAGTTTTACGGAAATGGACGCCATGCCATTTCAAACGCCCCAAGCTGGATGACGAGGAGACTGATTTTGACTGACCTCTCACCATTGACCAACTTGGTAGAAGTAGCTCTCAAGGTGCCCAGAGGCTGTGATCGCGTTTCAGACCTCGGCCTCCGACGGAGGCTCTAAACTAACCCTACGCGGCTCTTCATGCCTCACTTGAGTAGGAAGATGTCCGGGAGTAGGGACCAGCTGAACTGACCTTAAAAGTGTTCCGCCCAATGAGCCATACGGTGCTACTTATTGTGTATCAGCGCACCCGCGCTGTCTCTGATTGTCTCACTGACGCATGATTTCCTGGGACAAGTGATGCGTATCAGCTGGAACAGCTTGCGGTATCTGCCTACCGCTTTTTCCTCCTCAATTTCTTGAGCCGCATGGTCCACCAGCCCTCCCTGTCAGCACGTAGGCTACGCTTTAGTTCGCACCTAATAACCCCTCTGGTCGCATTGTGCTCAGACCCAGCCGTGAGTTTCCCTCTGGATTCAAAAAGGTTCACCGACTTTTCGGATATCTAGTGACTGATGTGGTGACGATTGATAGTGCCACAAGCAGATGCTCCTGCGTCGTGCACGGCGAACGAGATCCTATTTCACTGAAACTCAGTGGCATTAGAACAAGACAGCGAAAGTTCGGTACGCAGTGCGTCTTGATAGGTTTGCCTGACAAAGTGGTTGAGAAAATTTCTCAGTTGCCAATCAGAGGAGAAGTTGGGTGCTCCTACCGGTAATTTTCATGAAGAAACGACAGTGTACCAAGGCATGAACATAGTTGACGCAGGTATCCAAGTAAGAGCAGCAATCCAGGAAGGAATTACACCACCTGTAACTTACGGCTACGTGGTCGTTTTAAGTTCATCGTTGGCCAGCTACAGGTGGACATAAAGTAGCACTTCGGAGCCCACTGTTTCTAAAAGCAGTGCTACTGAGAAACAACTAATGCTCCGCACACAGTTGCAGCAGACGCTCACCGTTGTCAGTCCGTTCGGAGTCAAGCCCACAAGTACAACCCAGCTGGGCTTCTGAAGAGCTCAGACGCCCTACTTGTGCGTTCAAATCCTCTGCAAGTACTGTAATATCTGAATTAGTAGCATTGAGTAGTAGCGCGTTCAGTTCGTGATCGGATGTGTCCTTAACAGCATTAGAACTGCAGTCGGTTGGATCACAAGCGGAAATTACAAACAAACATCATTCTGTACCACTTCGGGAAGAAAGCTTAGCTGATGTCGTCAAACGCGCTGCACATAAACGGCTGTTCACCGGAATCCAATCAACCAACGATGGCTCGGTCTTGGATCTTGGAATGATACCTACACCAGCTTCATGCGTGAGTGCTGCATCGGCGTCTCCGAATGCGTGCAACCAATAACGAGAAGATGAGCCGGGTGTAGTTAATTCAACAACCCCCATTGGATCATTGATCTTAGCTTCAGACACACAACACACATCAATAACCAGTGTATCAAAGGTGCGTGCAGGTGCAGCCTTTTGCCCTATTTGCCTTAGAGTGCGAACGTTGAATGTCGCCATGGAAGCGGGACAGCATGACCTTATAAGTGTCGGTCGCCGATAGGCGCCCCGTTCCAGTCGCGAGAAGGTAGCTGCGGGTGGTCCTATACCAGTGGCACTTCGGTTACGGTCAAGTAAACTGGGGAATTATGGACGGAAGTTTAGTAATGGGGGTTGGGTAGGGAGTAAGAGAAACGGGTGGAAAAGGAACAAGCGTGGCGTCAGAAACAGCGTATTTTCGCTTATTCGCGCAGCTGTATGAAGCAGATAAGTCGACCCTTGATAACCTGCACGAAGGCCGATGCAGGATGAATTTTTATGTTTGAAGAAAACTCATGATTGCATTCGGGCTGAGATATTGCCAGGGCGCCCAGACCTAGACCAGAGGACGATTAGGGTCCTCTATTAAAGGCTTTGGCTATAAAGCCTGTCTGCAAGGCATCGGAGAGGTGGAAATGATTTAGTTTTACAGAAATTGACACCATCCCATTTCAAACGCCCCAAGCTGGATGACTAGGAGACTGATTTTGTCTGACCTTTCACCATTGACCAACCTGGTAGAAGTAGCTCTCAAGGTGCCCGGAGGCAGCACCCACTGTAGCTCAGTGGGTCAAGGAGATACGCAAACCCTAGCACCACGTTAAGATCCAGATAAGGTTTGGATAAGACGTAACTAGCACGCGTTCATGAAAGGCCGATGCGTTGATTTCCGATCCACAGCGGGTGCGCCAAACCGCTTGGCGAGGTAGGATTAACAGTATTGAACCGGTGACTGCAACATATGATATAATGTGCAGTTGTTTGCTTGAGTGATGCGTGTACATATTTTTCACGAAAATTTAAATTTGCAAACCTTCATTTTATATGCTTCTGCAGTCGCAGAGGTAATGTGAAATGTCAAAAGTTTACTTACCCGTGTGCATGAAGCTCAATCTGAGTTTACCTGACGCGCATATTTGAATAACTGCTTTAGGCTTTTGGCTTAGATAGCAATCATGGTTATCTGTGAACTCAGGAATTGCAAAACTTAAGGTTTGTTTTACTTTTGTGCAAACTAGGACCAGGTGCACCGTGGTTGTCTCCTGTGGAGAATTTGAAATGTTTCATCTGCGTGGAGCAAGATAGCATAGGGCTCTAAGGTAATTTATTTCCGCTTTCAAAAACTGGGTAGATATTTGTTCCTTGAAAGCCATAGGTTATAAGCAAAGGGCAAGTAGACACAATCTCTCTTTTCCACCGCCTTCGTACCACATATCCGAGACGGTGTGTTACATAAAAATCGTAGCCTCATTTAAAGCAGTACTAACAAGGAGGTTCAAACTCGTTGAAATCTTAACTTTACCCCTCCAGGGTTTGCGGCTTAATTGCTTCTTTTCTTGCAAAGCGGAATCCCTGCCTTATTGCTTAAAATATAACTATACATGGCAATATGGACGAACCATTTTAATTAATAGTTTCTTACACAACTGCCACTGGTTCGATGCATTTGATCGGCATCAACTGAAAAAGGCTTTATGTAGCGGCGTCTTATTTGGTTTTATTAAGATAAAGCCTATTTTGGCGTGTGTCATGTACCATTTATTAACTAAAAGTTTGATTAGTGATGTTGATCAATGGGACACGGTTAATCTAATGGTCTTGCTTACCCCTCTGCCCATACAACGATCCGGCGCCCTGCTGCACAAATCTAACTTCATTCGCTTGACACCACCGAGAGCAATACGGTCTGGGATGTTGAAGATTAATACGTTGTTAAAAAAGTGGGCGCGCTGGCTGGCCACCTTCAGCTTATCGCGTTTATCGGATTTTTATAGCTATGCGAATGATGCATATTATTATTTTATTCAAAATAGTGACAATTTTTGCCCATGTTCCATCAATTACAATTAATTCGATCTTAAGGATTTTACTTCATTTTAATTGAGTTACTTTGTTAAGCACTTTGTTGATCAGGGTGAACCTCTGCGTTCCCTCAAGTGTGCTAAGAGAACAATTAGCGTTGACGCTTATGTGGTCCCATCGGATTTCTTGGCAGCCAGACCCAGATTTTTAGGGTGTTTAAAAGTGTGGTATATAAAATACCAATTTAAACTGAACAAAACCGATTGGGCCAAACACCTTACTTGTTTTGGGTATTAACAAATGTATACGGGTGCCCAAATCTGGAGGAACCCTAGTGGTGGCGATAAAGTGATACATTTAGTAAAACAAACAAAACCCATATTTGGGATACTGTGGGTATTCAAGGATCCTGATGCCCACACGAAATAATGACACGCTATGCATCGCGATGGACAACTTGTCCGGCTGCAGCAATCTCGCTGTCATAGATGGCCACTTTCAAAATATACTTGTTCATGTGCTTTGTTAGCCTCTGGGTGACCGTTTTCAATGACATATTCATCATTGCAATGTTCCTAATTCCGCCCGCGCACACTGATGCGGTCAATTCGGGGAACGACTTGTTTTAGTCTGGCTAATTGGCGACAACATGCACACACAAGAGGATTTGGCCATTATTGATTTACACGCTAAAGTTTAATGGACATAGAACCGTCTTAAGGATACTGGACCTAAATATGTTCAGACATTCAGTGTACTTCGTCGACCAACTGAGCAATATGTGCTGTATACTCGGACTGAATTGGAACTAATCAGACAAGATTAGTCGAAAGCTAGAAAACAACGAGACTGTGTCGACTGATTTTGCAGTTTGGGGTGGATATAAATGTTAGGCATTGCTAAAAATGCGGTTATACAAACCATTTATTTGCCTCACAGAGATAAATATAACCAAGTGCTTGGATCGAGGACCTTACTGTTCTTTTCTTCAGAACTGGTTCCACTAATACCATCTCAGACCACGTGTAGGTATCAATACGTGAATTATCTCTAAATTTTTGATGCGTCCTGCATCATCCATCACGGATCAAATATTCAAAAAAACACTTGCACGCGGAAGCGCCCATAATCGATATATTGATATTGCTAATAAATTAGTAATATATTTCTACCTGTTTCATTTAATCCCTCATTTGTCCAAATTGCATTCTGCAAGCCATAACTTGACTAACCGCGGTTGCAACCAAACCAAAGTATTGCAATGTGCAACAAAATTTGGAGGATGATATGTCCACGATTGGGTAAAAGGCTGTCTCATTTATCCATCGGCGTTCCATGTTAATACCCAAAAATGGATTAGATATTACGCTTCATGTATAAGCACATTGGACACAATGCGTGTATCTGTGTATTGTGTAGGAAAATGACACCAATGGTCCTCACGCAACTGTTGAACTAATTGCGTATCACATGCAAAGTTGCTACCATGAAAACCAGTAATCAAATTCCACCATCAGCAATCAAAATTCCCATTTTAAAAACGTGTCTTGCATATACCACTCATGTCTGCCGGCTTCATGCAGTGTGCCTGCAAGTGCGTACAGGCATACCTTCCGAAACAAATCAGCGTACGTGATGAGGTATCAGATGATTGTGAACCCAGACCAAATCCTAGCGTGTTGCGTCGAAAGCTCGCGCAGTGGGAGTCGACTACCTGCATTCTAAATTTTACCTTTGTGAACACGATATTGCGTCCAACTTGTAGATTTATGATCAGATCTCCTGTGATCTCAGTTACCTACATGAAAATATAAAGCATAATGCACAGGTCAACACTGTGCAATCCCGTACCATTATGTTCAGCTGCTGTGAACAGTTCTGTCACTGAATGGGTTGTTATCACGTTAGTAACGTTGAGTTATGAAACAATCGCTTCAAACTAGAATGAACCACTAATTGTGACGAGGGTGGATATCGTTAGTCCACTCGGAACAGAACGATTTTGCGTGTGTCACCTTTGGCAAGGGCAGTAATACATGTGTCCCTACCAGGAAACAATCGCCAAAATGCCACATGTATGTACAACGAAATGGTACTGTTTGCCAGTTCATTCTTGAGTTGGAGATTTGCTGCGAGTTCGAGCCGTTAAAATAGCAAGAGGATAAGCTTTCTTTGCGAAGTGAATCAAAATTTATTCACTCTGACAGTCTTACTTATGTCTGAGGTATAGGTTCTTAGATATATGTTTAGAAATATTTGTTTTTAATCGAATTACACTAGGCTACTTTATATTTGCGTTTAAAATATCCACTACGTACTGTGAGAATTGGCGTGTTCCTGGGGTTATTAATTTTCCCGGTTTCTGCGTAGCCGTGAACTGATCAACTTGAAACGGTCTTCATATCTTGTTCGTTTGACCGTTTTACATCCGACGTTATACTGTACCACGTGAATTGGCATAGATTATTGATATTAACAGGAAGAAGAGTTATTCTCCGTTTCCATTCTTTTCAAGTAAGTTAGTTATTTCGTTCCATAGTGAAGGGAAACCTGAGTGTTCCGTCTCTTGAAGCTTTATACTACGGTGTTTCAGATAGCAAAATAGCCGTGATACAACCGTAACCAAACATTGGTGCTGAGTTTCATGAGTTTTTGTTTGTTTGAAATTAGCATTTGAAAGATATGTTCTAGATTAGAGAAACAATTAACAGGTGCACCTTAGGCGAGACAAGTAAAAGCGCTTCTTTCAAGTGACCTGAAAATATACAGTCTCGTCACAATTAGTGGCCCACCACAGTTTGAAGCGATTGTTTCACATTTCAAAGTTACTAAATTAACTTCAGCCCATTCAGTGGCAAC
Source organism: Dicrocoelium dendriticum (assembly GCA_944474145.2). NCBI lineage: Eukaryota > Metazoa > Platyhelminthes > Trematoda > Plagiorchiida > Dicrocoeliidae > Dicrocoelium > Dicrocoelium dendriticum. The sequence continues at coordinate 13,511 of CALYDF020004570.1, forward strand.
ACCGTTCACAACAGCTCAACGTAATGGCATGGGATTAAACAGTATTCATCAGTGCATTCAGCTTTCCATTTTCATGAAGCTGACTTACATCACAGAAGGTTTGATGACAAATCTACACTTTGGACACAGTATCTTGTTCACAAAGTTATAAACACTGAACACAGCTGTCTGTCCCTACTGCGCTAGCTTTCTACGCAGCATGCCACGTGTTGGTCTGGGTTCACAACCGTCTGACATCCCATCATGTACGGGCATCAGTAACGCCATTGGCTGAATTCGGACTGGACGCTCAACGCGCACCGGATCCAAGTACTAAGTACTATTAGTGTCCTAAGCGGCATCACCATATCCCTAAGGGGATTTGGAATGCGCAATGCATGTAAAGATCTTCAAAAGTTCATGACTGGTCTTTTCCTTGTGTGCTTATATATTAAACACGGTTTAAGCGTTCCGATTTATTTTCTCAGCACCAATGGTTATTGTCTGAGAGAAATGAATAATTTCCCGGAAAGTCCGTGATTTTAGCGAAATTCGTGTGTTCACGATTATCCCATCGATTTGGAACGTTTTGGAATGTTCTCAGCCCGACACGTGACTGATAACCATTCTGAAGATCGGCCAAATCTATAGGGAAAAACTAACCTTGGTATCTGACCTGCCAATTCTACAAGTCTTTGGTCATAACGCCACCTGTAAATGACCATGGTCTACTGCCATTACACGGCTCCGTTTGACTGCGGTTAACACGTTAGTTTTATACAAAGTCATTTGACTTTTTATTCGTTTGTGTTTATGGTCTTGTGAAACATAGTAAGTGCAGGTTTCAGAACTGTTGCAAGTGAGGAGGTTTAACAAAGGTCGATAGAATAACTGGAAATGTGGTGAAATTTTCGGTTTAAGAATTTCAGCATCTGCTTTTACACCAATACTCACCAATGGGGGCTCAAGTGAAAAGGATTGAATATTTGTCGAATTTCTTGTTTTTCAGTCTGCAGGAGCATTAGCACTGAATATGCAGGCGAATTCTACTGATCTTACGAATGCGGTCAGTGAATTTAATTACGATGTGGATCCCAGTTGCAAATTTGAAGCATGATTTAAAGGCTGGAAAGATATGTTCCGGACGAACTTCGGTCTTCAAGACAATTTCTGGAATGTGTGTTTATTACTTCGCGACCTCGGTTCGAGGGAACATTCAAGATTTATCGACCATGTTCTGCCCAATCAAACAAATGACCTGATTTTCGAGGAAGCGGTATCACAACTCAGAGAATTATTTGGTGAGTCAGCCTACCTGTTCAGCATACGTTATCAATGTCTAAAGCAAGTTAACCGGAAGTGGGGGCGTTGGCTTACTTGGTTAACCACGAGTGTGAACGTTTCAAGCTAAGATCCCTGACGGACGACCAATTTAAGTGCCTTATTTTCGTCAGTGCTCCGAAGTCTCCTTGTGACACTGAGATCCGTAAGAGGCTTCTTGCTAAGATTGATCAAGACCCAGAGATGAAAATGAAGGCACTTGTTGGTGTATGCAAGCGATTGCTCACTTTGAAGCAAGATACCGCCTTGATCGAACAGTGTCTTCCTGTACCGTCCGATGATGTTCATGCGGTGAAAAATGCCAGAAATGCTAGCCGAAATAGAGTTTAAGAGGACCCAGAACAAACCATCGTCAGCCTACTTGTCTTGCGGCGAAAAGCATTTTATTCGTATCTGCCCGTTTAAAATCAAGTCTGCAAATAGTGCCGTAAGCATGGCCATAAAGAAGCATACTGCAGCCAGGCTTGGCCAAAGAACACGAAGAACTTCTACTCTTCGAACACTTGAAAGCCTGGTGTAGAATCGCTTTCATTAACTGCCATATTTCAAAGTGAACAAAATCCCTTATGACGATTCATCATAATGCCCACCAAAGGTATTCAAACAAAGCTTCAATTTGACGCGACTTCAGACATCACAAGCATTTCCAGGAAAGCCTGGAATCACATAACTTTACTAACATTGAGCTAGTCTTACATACTAGCCTTTAACGCTTCCGGAGACGTACTCAATTTAATCTCAGAAATTACTCTGTGTAATAAACAGGGAAGTTTAACATGTCAGGTAGGCACAACTTGAACCCTCTTGGCTAGACTGGCTTAAAAATTTGCAACTGCTCAATGTTTCATTGAATACATTTTGCAATAGAATTTGTGCAAATCCTGACGCATCAATGAAGTCGGTTTAAGTGATGATACGTTTGCTGAAACAGTAATTTACTTCTGTGTTTTAGGATAGTCTAGGCCATCGCACAAAATTAACTGCGACGCTGTCCCTGCGACAAGGAGCAAAGCCAGTCTTTAAAGCTAAGCGTCCGATTCCGTATGCAGAATGCCTATCGTTGCTAAAGAGCTGGATTGACCAGAACTCATCGGCGTCCTCACTTATAACGTACACCTCATGGGCCGCACCCATTATCATACTAAAGAAAGTGATGGGCAAAGTACGTGGCTGCGCTGATTTCGCAACTGGTTTCAACGTTAGTTTGACGATCACCAATGCCCATTGCCATTATCGGAAGATCTCTTCGCAAAATTGAATAAGTGCAGGTACTTTGCCAAGCTTGATCGGTATGATGCATATTTTCATGTAGATGTTGCCGAGTATTTGAAAGTGCTATTTAACGTCAACACCCACCATGGGCTGTACAAGTACAACCGCATGCATTTTGGCGTGCGATTTTGCAACGGCTGATAAATACCATGTTGGCAAGAGTTCCTTGAGCCACCGCATATCTGAATGAAACTGTCTTATTGGACCGAATAACGAAGGAATTATTTAACCGCTTGGAAGAATTGCTTGTTTGTATCCAGTCTTTTGGTTTCCGGATTCGTGCAGACAAATGTAATGTCATTACCCCGATTATCAAGCAACTTTTATTTTATCCTTAAAAATATTGGCCTTCGACCAGATCCGGCAAACATCGAAGCCATAAGGAAGATGCCTCCACCAACAGGTATTCAATGGCTACGTTCCCACTGCGCTCGCAACAGTCACTACAGCGCATATTTGCCTGAGTTGTGTCACCTGTATGCCCAGCTGAACAGTCTTGTAACCAAAGTCCATGCCTGGAAATTGACGCTAGGATGCCAGCGCACCTTTGCAAGTATGAAGTCAATACTGGCTTAAGACTTCTTGTTGACTCAGTAGACCAAACTCAAGT
>CALYDF020004571.1:0-16233 GCA_944474145.2 Dicrocoelium dendriticum
CCGAATGTAAGCTGGCTTAGCATTGTTGCATTCGAATCGGTGGATAGACATGCACTTTGGTACTGTCTACTCAGTAAAGGTGTACCTGAGAAATATGTGAATATTATCCAATCATTATTTGCGCGTAGCTCGGGCGGATTGAGGGCTTACGGCAAGTTGTCGTCGCCCTTTAATATCTCCAGCGGCGTGTGACAGGGATGCCCGCTGTCACCTTTTCTCTTCAACTTCGGCGTTGACGAAGTCATGGAAATCGCGTTTACAGGACACGACTTAAAAGGTGTGGAGCTACTCCCAGGAGAACGATTTCTTGACTTAGAGTATGCTGCGGATATTGCCCTAATCTGTGACAGCTCACAAATGTGCCATGCGGCACTGGACAGATTGGCACTAGCTGTCCGTCACTTCGGCCTTTTCTTCGCACCCTCGAAGTGCAAAGCGTTTCTCCAAGATTGGCCTTGACCACGTTCTACGCTGACCGTTGGTGGGGACCAGCTAGAAGTCGTTCAAAAATTCAACTGCCTGGGAAGTTGTAGCAGCGCCCGTGGGATTGAAGATGAAATCACGAATCTTATGGCAATAGTTTAGGGCGCTTTTGCTAACCTTCGCCACTTATGGCGCCGGTGCGACATCACTCTTGCCATGAATGGTAGAGTGTACAATGCAGCAGTACGTTCGACCCTATTGTACGGTTGTAAAACCTGGCCGCTTAACGCAGCGGACCTGAAGAGGCTAGTTACGTTCGACCACCGGTGCCTTCGTAATTTAGCTCACATCTGGTGGGAACACCGCGTGAGTAACGGGCGTGTTCGACGCCTTGTTATGGCATAGGAAAAGGAACTGAACCTCTCAGCACCGTTATTTCACGCATCAGGCTCCGATGGCTCGGCCACTTGTTACGCATGCCAGCCCACCGACTTCCGCGACGTGTGTTGTTTGCGCGCCGGGGGTGTGGATGAAAGAGGAGGGGTGGCAAGTGATGACTTGGTCGAGAGGAATGAAGACCCTCACTTCTGAGCTGGCCTCGGTTGGAGCGTCTCGGCTCCCTGGTTGGGGTCCAAAAGACGATGAACACGTTTGGTTGGACACACTTGCTGATATGGCTAGGAGCCGACCTCAGTGGCGTTCGTGCTGTGAGTTTCTTTGTCCCACCCCATCCCTCTTAGCCTCCCCCTCCAACCACGATCTCATTGCTTAGCCTTATATTATTTTGCATAATAATTTTTTTTGGTGCACAGCAGCCGGCTGGTAGCTTACCGGTAGGATGTCCATCCGCTACCGGTAGCTCAGCCAGCTTTCACCAGTTGTTTTTTTCTCTCCTTTTTTCTTTTTATTGCGACACAGTAGCTGAGGTGTTTCCCACCTCTAGCTAACGTGTATGATGATGATGATGGATGTGATACAGTGGCAAGCTAGTTGTCCAAATCCTCCATCTATAAATAATGCAAAAAATTTTGAGGTAGAGCACCGGTAGTACACCTAATACCTGAGATTGCTGGCTGCTGGATGCAAGTGATGTAAGACGGTGCACGTTGCTGCGGGCGAATTGTAGCCATTTGAAAACACAAATAGCGACCACGTTGCACGTGCTTCCTTAGCGGTGGACTACTACCTCCGCGAAACTAGTTACTGTGACCAATGTAGTTTAAGATACCTTGTGGCGCACTATAGTGTATGGCTTCTCTATGTATAAAGCATTATTAGCACTAGCAAACTTAATCTTACACAGCCTGTCGTTAGTTGTCACCCAGTTCACTATGTAGCAAAGGGCTTCGGATACGTTGCCGGCGGATGTCGACGGCATGTGCGCAATATACACCATAAACTGTTCACCGCTTAAGGTCTGCTACCAGTAATTTAAATACTGCTCACCTGTTACTTTGCACTCCAAATATTGAAACTCAGAAATGGTAGATGCTGGCAACGTCAAATACGTGGCTTCCATGGACCTGCTAAGCTACATATGCTGGCACAAGAATGCGTGGCTTTCCATCAAACATTATGGCTAGGTTGCGTGCGCCTAAGTGCATCTCATAGTTGTCTGTGTCATGCACATAAACCCACGAGTTAACAAGTATACTAACTTAAGTCGTTCGGCATTGTTCCCGCTCGCGCAGTTCCTCTACCACTTAAGCGTTGCGAAGAACTGAATCGACTGTGCCTGCTGCAGCGTTCCATTTCTTAACCAAATTGTCACTGCGCTGGAACCTTCCTGCAAAAGCGTGTGTTATAGAGAATGAACGTCAACAACTTACCGCATAAGGCGGGATCAAATAGAACGGCGACATTAATGGGATGGCCAGCTGCAGAAGCTGCATATTATTTTAAGTATCTCAAAAATAATGAATACTTACAGTTTTCAGTAGCTTTCGTGCAAGCACCCTCCCGACGCTGCGGCGGGGATGACTGCGTCAACACCTCCAAGGTGAAGTCGGGGTAGTTGATGTTGCCGACTTGTGCTGGCGCATGCGTGCTTCGTTTATTATTTGGCGGGTATTTTCACAGCTTTTCTTAGGCGAGCTGGTGGCAAGTGGGTAGCAAGATTTTATACACATTACATAGTTCGTTTCCGGGATGCTGCCATATGGATGATCGAACCTTTGTCCGTGAACAAGAATTGTTCTACGTAAGATCGCTCCACGCGGCAGACATCATCAAAATCCACTGAAATTAACGAAATGATACTGCAGCCCCGTACGATGAATAACAGTCACAGGAAGCGTTTTACATTACAGAATAGCGTATGGGTGGTATTTAAAAGGGGTAGGTATTAAAGGCAAGCGTGGTGCCCATCGTGCAGCAGCCACCTGCTACCAACTGTTCCCACATGGGTAACGTCGGTATATCAGTGGGTGACGAAGCAGCAATCCCAGGACGACGTATCCAAACAGGCAATGGAATGTAGGAGTTGTGCGTGGGTTTAGCCTGTCGATGCCTTCCGCAGAAGAAATAAACAGTGAAAATGACAACCTATGAGAAACCGTGTACGTTGAAACAAACCCGGCTGCGTAACCATTCATGCACGGGAACGCGTTTCAGCTCATAACATAAATCAGTAGCAGCATAAACGCGGCGCTTCGTCTGTGGCATACTATGTAGGTCTACATCTCTTCGATTACTGTACGGTATGCATTACACATGGTTAGCAGTTCCCACCCACCTGCGTACGGACACAAATTTGTGTGACATTTTCCGACAAGAATTACTTTATCTGGCTTGCAGGGAGAGGGAACGGTCCCAATTAATTTGCAGCCTATTTGTCCATTTATGTGCACGTAGCTTATTGTGGCATTTATTTCTGAAGACACATGGCCCGTGGTGGCATTTGTCTTATGTTCCATACAGCGCCGCCATACCTTAGGCACAATGTTTAATGGCTTACTTATTCCTCTCTTGAGACGGCTAATGTGAGGTTTATAAGGGAAGGTGAAGAAATCAACCAGCGTTCCATCCCTATCAACCTATAGCGCTAGGTAACACGAGGAATTCATCATAAAATTTCATGTAACCAACACCATGAAGATGCAGGTAGCGTTAAAGTAAACTCTCCAGCGCGATATTTGCGAAGGCGGAACATTTTCGGAATAAATAGGGGTGACAAAGCTGCTATATTCTTAAAGCAAGGTTCAAGAGCTTTATGTAATAACCTAACTGTAAAATATGCTCCCGAAACGCGTGTTCGGCATAAAACAGAAACTGGCGAACTGCAATCGCTTTCCACCAATAAAAGTTAGCGACGCTTCTACAAAGCCGAAGAAAATGATGAGGCCACTGAAAGCTATCGCCGCGCAGCCAATCTTTAAGAAATGACAGTGTCCATAAAACAGCAAATGTCTTAACATGATGCCTCCGGTTTCCATAATGATATAAGACATCGCATTCTGCCTAATCAACCAGCATGCATAGGGCTTAGTGAAAACTGGACAACCGTGTCAATCGGAATGTATTCAAATAAGCACCATTTGCTGCAACTTTGTGAACGAATGTATTGTCGGTAGGTAAGCAAATGTTCGTGTAAGAAAGTGTCACTTTTCCACCGACATGTGCCCCAGGCTTGACACACTTAGTTCAAATTTGAGCCGTAGTATCCTTCAAATAGGACCATGCCAAAAACATCGCAAATGATACCTGAGATACCGGCCGCCCTTGGCGTAGACCGGCTTTGTAGTGTGATGCCTACGCGAAGTAACCTTTTCAGTTTGAGTATTAGCGGAACCAGGAATTGATGCACATTCCCGGGCTTTCGTAACTCATAGTAGACACTAACCACAAACCAATCGGGTACCAAAGGGACCACCGACCTACACAACATCAGCCACACCAGCAAACTGGAAGAAGTAAATGGTGAACACCAATCCACCTACGACTGTTAATAAATCCTCTTGGACGCAGACACACCCTTATGCCGGTAAGCCATGCTAGGCCCCTGAGCTATTTCCAGGTGTCGTGCTTCCCGAGATGGGCATAGATCTCGTTCATTGTTCCTGGAGTTATCATTAAAGTTTTTTAGTTTTTGGTACCAACGGTAAAAAGGTTCACAAGCCTTCGAGAAGCTTGTTAGCAGCGGAAGCAGATGTGCGGGCATCAAGCGTCAGAAAATGTCGAGCATAATTACGGAGCGCTGGTGAAGTGGTTACATCCGAAGCTTGTTAACCTATTCTGCTGAGTAGCACGTCATGGACTCTACTCCCTTGCTACCAGTTTCCATCCGTGGTGGTTGAAAGAAAATCCACTCACTTGATGCAACTACGGACACACGTTCGACAGCAGGCGAACAGCAACTACGTTGTGTCATGGCATTGTCTACGCAGACAAAACACATATGATTAGAAACCACACGGCCTAACAAGTCACCCCTGTTAAAGTTATTGCTGGGTTTGCACAAGGTACAGTAGCACGCTCAGCAATTTTACACAACTGCAACAGTCGCATTCCTTAAGTGCATGCAGAAGACCACTCTAAGGAACAGCAGCACATGGTTAAACGGATACGCATATCTATAACATCAAACATAACCTTAAGCCAACTGCTAACGTTATTGTTGCTGGACACAATGACCTAGGTAAGGAAACCTACGAACGTAAACGAAAAGAAAAGCAACATCGCAACCCTGGAGCAAACAAATGACCACGCAGTTTAAGTTCCGGTACAGAAATGCGTGCACACAAACAGGCATTTACAACTGGACCTGCCAACAATTATTCATAAAAGTTTTCCTTACATTAATTATAGACAATTATACGTAATGTATTATTGTTAGACATACACCTACAGTTTGGATAATTCCGGCCCAGTTACATACATACAAAGCATTTCGAATGCCTAGCTTCGTGACCCGCTGTTAGCAGACGGAAAAAGGAAGACCAGCCTACGTTTACCTCCCTTAATGACGAGGCAAAACTAAGACCAACCTACGTAAAGCTACGTAGTCGACGAAGCAAAACGATGTTTTGACAATTGTGACAGCAATTTATCTTCGTCGAGCGCAGACAGGCATATTTCTTCTCAGAGTCATTGATGTGAAACCTACTTTTCATGTTCTCAACGTTAAGTAATTTTCGTACGCTTTGCGTAATTCAAATTGGATGTGCACACTCCTTAAGTCTCAAAGGTAATTTATTCTAAATATTTAAATAAAATATCAAGAAAATACCTATGCGCCTTTATTCTTTGACGTTAGGGATATAATCGTGCTGTTCCTGTTACATAAGTTGAATTTTAACCCAGTGCTTAGCTGCAAGCTTGAGAGTGCACTATATGCTTGGTTGTTCACCAGTTTATGTAAAAGCATAGTTGAGGTTCATGCGACGCAACCTCAGGGCTTGGACTCTGGGATAGATGTACCAAGCATTGTAAGTCATACACGGATTTCCAAAAGCGACCTCTTGGTCAGGTGCCTCGGCGAGTTTTCATTTGGAGCAGGTCGGTTTTTCTTAAGCCGCGAAGTATGAATTTGCAGTGTACCATTTGCGGATGAATACACATTCCGTAGAGTTGTAACCTCGGTTCAACAGTTTAAATGTGCCAGCTTAATTGACTGGCTAACTTCTGTGCTTCAGCTTCAGTAAAGCGTATTTGTTCGGTAAAGTTTAAGGTATTGGAATAAAGCAACCCTAGGTCCTTCACTGAGGTGCACGTTTTAATGACAGTATTATAAATAGTTAAGGCCCCGGGGTATGGTGCATTTTAAACATTGACGCTAGCCTTTTCGGTTGAGAACAGCATCTGACCCTTATGGCACGAGACGCTAAAGCTGCCACGTCCTCATGGATTTTGTCTAGTTCAGTTAATAGTTTAGTTGGTTGAAAGCTACAGAGGATTTCTATATCTCTACTACGTCTAGGTATCCGCAGCAGCACCAAAGCTGACCTGCAACGCACACCAGCAGAGCTGCTCCACGGCACAAAGTTTAAGCTCCAAGGAAAGCTTATTTCGACCCGTCGCTATCGTGCACGCCACGTCAAACCTCGCAGCCCCCTTCCAAATGGCATGCGCTAGCTGCGCACAACCCCTCCTCCTGAGTATGCCGGAGTTGTACAAATGTACCGTGGACTCTATATCTGAATTCAGGTTTTCGTCCGCACAGGCGCAGTGCGTCGTCTCTTTTAGCCTCCCTGCACCGGCCCCTACAGGGTTCTCTAACGAACTCCTATACACTTTACTTTAGACCAGAATGATCACCAGGCTACGGGGTCCATCGATCGTTTTAAGGTGTCAGTTTCGAAAATCTGCCCCCAACTTTACTTGGTACAACGGCGAAGGTAAACTCACCCGCAGCTGCATCTTCTGTACCAGGTAGCAAATACCCGTTCGTTATCTATGAACCTCCGCCGACCCAGCCAAAACCCCAGGAAACTAAACGACGCGGTAGACTGGTCCAAACACCCAGTTGCTATTCAGACTTTGTTAACGTTTGCTATACTCATTGAAGTGCGTATTTTCCGCCTTTCATTATAAGCGTTTATTTTGTCCACATAAATAAATAAATAAATAGTATATAGTTTGGAAAAATGACAAAAACCAGAAAGCTTGACTGAAACACGGGGAAAGCTGGTCCTCAGCAATCCAAAAATTCCCACTTATTAGAATGAATCAACGGAGGCAGAATCTGGTTAAATAATTCTTTTCGGCAATTCTCATCGGGCTCAAACATTACATGATGAGGAAAAACTGCTAAATGTGCCGCATTGGGCTGCGTATTGAACAGAATGTTTAATTTCCCGGGCACAAACCAATAAAGCACGGGGTCATTGGGAGTGGCAAGTGTGTACAGGGGAAGTCATAGCCGAAGTTGTAGGCCACGGTAGAATTTGCACCCCGGATACAATCACCAAGGATTTGCAGGGAATCGGCGATGCGCTAAGAGAGAATGGGTATCCTGATAAATTCATCCTCAAACATTTGAAAGAACGCAAGATAAAACCACCGAGGATGAACGTACCCAAAAAGAACTAAGGGCGTATTCCTTTTAAAGGCGACAGTGCGGCTGATGCCCTGTCCAAATGCCTGAGGGACGCTGTTGAAAATGGCCTACTTTGCTGCTCGCCTACGTATAGTATTTTATAACAAGCCTTTATTCACAAAACCTTTGAAAGACAGGCTGCCTCCGGTGCCTCGATCAATGTTTGTTTATCCTTACTCGCGCTCCTGTGGGGCACGATACGTGGGTCGTACCACGAGGCGCCTATCTCATAGGATTCGCGAACACATCCCAAAGTGGTTTTACAAAGGCGAAGCGAGGTCCAGCAACGGTTCCATCTCATCGCACCTTCTAGAGTGCAGTCATTCAGGGACGGAAAATAATTTAGGAGTCATCTATACTGTTCCTGAAAGTTACACGCGCGGATTCCGGATGCATCTTCTGTCTATTGCGGAAGCTATCTACATCCGCCACCTCAAGCCAGAATTGTGCGTACAAAAGCAGTTTGTACGTCCTTTACTTCCACTGTGGCCTACAACTTCGGCTATGATTACCCCTGTAAATACTTTGCCACTCCTAAAGACCCCGTGCTTCATTGATTTGTACCCGTGAAATTAAACATTCTGTTTAATACTCAGCCCAATCCGGCACATTTAGCACTTTTTCCTTATCATGTAATGTTTGAGTCAGATGAGAATTACCAAAAAGAATTCTTTACTCAGATTCTGCCTCGCTTGATTCATTCTACTAAAATCCAGAAAGCCTATTTCACAGAACAAAAACAGAAAGGTATACCATTTTGTTTCTTATATTTTTCTTCTTATCCATACGGCAGCCTAAGCCTATCTGAACCAAGTCCCACCCTCACCGAGTAACACATTCTGGAACTCAGTCCACTGTGCAACCGCGGAATCCCCTGACCCACCTGCCCAAGGTCTCTGATACTATAATCCTAGCTCACAACGACCGCGCCGCCCCACTACATGTGAGACGACGACTAATCTGGCCCCAAAGACGACGTCCAAGGATTTTCCTGGGACGAGGTTAGTTAAGGCCGTGGACTCCGAGTGCGGTGGGTGAGCGACGCCCCCTAAGCTTATCGACGGGTTGCAGCGGAGAAAGTGTCCTGTCGGTACTTCCTCTGCAATAGCCAGGTTTTTGTATTCTGACCAGCCTGCATCGATGGCCCACCAATGAGTTACTCATGCCTAGAACCAAACAATACTTCACTAATATAAAAGAAGCCTAGGCACAGCAAACTCTACGCGCGTCCCCTGTCCGCTTGCGGCTACTACGATCGCCATTCCATCCTTTTGTTCTCAATTTGTATCCTAGCGCGACACCTTTATCGAAGATTTCTTCTTTCAGCCTATTAAGTAGAGACCCCTGTAATGTACATGAATCATTCAGACATTCAGTAAGTTCAGGTATTGGATTTTATTGTAGTTTAGATCTTCTGACCTCCGCTTTGTTGGACTGATTGTATGTACTGATCACTTGCTCCCTGGTTATCCATGCTGTGACATGATGTCCGCTTCTGCTTACCCACACTCCATTTTTGTAGCTTCTGTCCATATAAGTTGGGTCCAGACGTCTTAACTGCTCTTCTTGCTTCCGTACTCGGCGCACCTCTTACGTGCCCTCTCTAGCGTTTAGCACGTGAGCAGCACCTACTGGACGAAGAGAGAATACAAGTGGAGGGTTAAATGCCTGATCCTTGGGACTGCGGCTATTACAGTGGTCAGTTTGTCCACCAGCTGGAATATATATAATTTTGGTGTTGTTGTCCCGACTGCAGTTGTAAACAACGGAGTGCAGTAGCAAGTACTTAGGTTCAACGAAAATTGTCGGTTAAGGCTAACTAACAACCAACAGTTAAGAAGGTCCATAGAAGTACATATAAAGCTAGCATTTGGACAACGGTTGGACGACACTAACGTTAAATAGAGGTGCAGTATGTGTGTCGACAGCAACAATAGACACTAACATCTTATGTTCCGATTAGGTCTGATTAAACGCCTATACTATGCATACCTCAAAGGTCAAAAGCCGAATACTTTTCCACCAAACAAACGGCATACTAAGTTGGAAAGTGGTACTGGGTAAAGCTGAAGTTTAAGCAGTGTAGGTGTAGATAAGATGTAGAGATTAATGTTTGCCTGCTCTGGCGAGTTCGTTATTGTCCTACGATATCGTATTTGGGAGTGCATACGGATTTGCGTAACTACCGGTCAGTAGACTAAGGCTTTACTACTAGTCAGGCGTGCAGAGCAGTGATGAGGTGGTGGTGAAGAATAGAAGTCGTAGCGGTTGAGATACAGGGTGCTCCTTGCAGGTTGTATTTGCAATAGCGCTTACTATTTCCTAAAAAGCCTTTCGACCAAAGTGTCTGTGGTAGAAACCGAAGCAAGTCAGATACTAATCAGAAATGGCTATATATATTGTACTCGTTAAAGTGCATGCTACTGATCCGGCTGAGATCTCTTGGGTGTCGTGAGAGCGGTAGTGGATGAGCTAACATCAAAGGGATGAAAGTGCTTATAGATGTAGATAATGGATTATGCCTACGCGGATGGGTTTGTTATAAAAAGTAAATGGTTTACTTTTGTAAAGGGCCAAACTAAGGCCGCGTGCTTCGCTAGGATAATATAAATTAACAAAATATATAACCAAAATTTCTTGCGCTAACTTTGATCACTGGAGCCAAATTTCAACCTAACTAAAAAATCAAAACCAAAACCAACATTTTCTAAAGCTAGAATATTCTACAAAGTAGTACAAAGTAATCTGCTCAAAACAAGATTTCACTGCTGCTTACGTTAAAACAAAAGTAATGCAATACGTGGAGTACTTCGCTAGTTATCCGCAATTGTATGGCGGTCTACGAATAACACCATTATTTTCGCTCAATATAGCTATCAGTTTGGCTGCGACTTAGTCGCAGCACCGTTACCCCGCAAAACCTAGTGCGCAATAAATAGTTTATGGTCAGTTTATGGCATTATTCCCGGTTACCTTTCTGCCTTTGCAGTTTTATTTAAATCTGTGCAAATCTGATATTGCAATTGTTTGAATGTGTCAGAAACCAGATACGCGGTACGAACAGTATTTTGGAATCCGTACGCCATGGAGTCTGATTTCCGGAGAAGCTTCCTTGGGCGTTCGTTTGACCGTTTCGACGAGTTTAATAGTTTGTTTTCAGACTTTATGCTTCTTCGTTACGTCAATTTCGTATGCTACAGCAGCAGAAAGTATAACCTGTCACGGGTGAAGAGTCGTTTGTGGAGTGGTTTGTGAATAAAAATTTCTGACGCTTCCATCGTTTGAGATATCGCACCAAGGAAACTGCTTCACCATCGATTGCTCTTTGGGAACATGTACCTGTCCTTTTTATGAAACCATGTGGCTTCCGTGTGTGCATTTAATGACGGCATACAAGCAGCACGCGTACCCGACAAGTAAACCGTTTCTGATATGTGCATCCATTTACAGGCCAAATACCTATTTGCATCCGCTGGCTGGCGGACTACAACCTACCTACAGAGTCCATGCCGTTGCGGACGTTGAAAGTCCCCGTTAGGAAACCATCCAGGTCTAGAATTGCACAGCTTGTACATCGTCTGATAGGTGCTGAAGAGGTTAATCCATCCAGATTTTCAAAACTGTATCAAGAGCTATTGCGAAGGACTAACTAAGTAATTGGTGATTCATCAGACTTTCAACGTGCAAAGAAACAACCGCTTTGGCCGAAAGTTATGGCGCCCACAGATTCGTGTTTCACATGCAACAAGCCTGTTGTGGTTGACGCAGTTCGCTGTGCACACAAACGGTTAATTTCCCATCGAAAGTGTTTGCGTATGCAACAGGAGCCCGTTGTACAATTTGTGCCAACGCTTTACAAACGGTAGCTGTGCCCATGATGGCTGTGCAATACTGTACTACTGGTAAGAAAGCAACCTTTTACTTCGATATTTAGCTGTTGGCCGTTCACCCTCACCGGATTTCACAGTTGCCTCTACCCCAGCAACCTGCTCCGCTTACGAAGGTAAGCGACAGCTTAGTATAACTTTCCTGCGCAGGCCGTCTGGATGAGATTACCGCCGATCCAAGTACAAGTCAACAAACCGCACCCCATATTGCACGTGCACTTGGTACTGGTGCTCTTTTTCGTTACCTTTCATCGCTAGGTTGTCGAAAGGGAGCCGTGGATTTCCCCACAAACAGAGGTATTGTGCAGAATAGAGTGCCAAAGTAAGCTATTCGGTGCAATTTAAACGCCAATTTTCACTTCATTATAGCGTCGACATGGATGTCAGCCCAGTAAAGAAAACGCAGAAGGAGGAAAAAGCTTGTTCAGCTTAAACCTCTCATTCAATTACCCGACAGTAGGCTATATGTTCGCACTACTATTATATTTTCGCCCATGAATACGACTTTGTGTAATAATACCCTGCATGGGACATGCGCGTCCAAGGCAGGAATATAGTGAACTACGCTGAACCTTCTCTGGCTGCCTTTTGTTAAATACAATACACAGTTTTTATGTTGGTTTCGGCGCTCAGTTTAGAGTACGGCATTTTAAACAGTGAACTGGACTAGCGGCACCTTTGCTTCCAGTGTAATTGGGCCCAGGTGGTTTGTCATAACACATGGCTCGAAGTCTCGTGGTCGTTGTGTATAGGCTCCAACAGTGGCACATTTGGTGTCAACCTAACAGGACCCAGTTGGGTTGTAATAGTATACCGCTCCAAGTCTCGTGGTCGTTGTATATAGGCTCCATCAGTGGCATATTTGGTGCCGATGTACTAGGACCCAAGTGCGTTGTAATATCATTTGACTCCGCGGGTTGTGCTTGTAGTATACATGCCTCGACAGTAGCGCACTCACGATAATGCTGTGGTAGCGTCAGATAATGCAAACTGTTGGCTGAAAGTCATCCTATTTAAGTTTCGTTTGGACGAGAATTGGCAATACAAAATCATTTTAGGGTTTGAGTTTACGACTACTGCACTGCGTAATTATAATTACTATGTGGTTTTCCGCTTCATGTTTACGATATTTTTAACATGAAACTTTTGTTGCTGAAGTTCAAGGGGCGTTGGAAGATATACGGGGTGACCAAAAGGTCGTCCGTAAGGTGTACATTTGCACTGCTGAGGGCCAAAAGTCTGGTCATTTAGGGAGTTACAACACTCACAAGACGGCACACGCTTTCGCCGCTAGTGCTGAAGGGATGCATATTCCTTCAACCTTACGCGGTAATCGATTACAGACTTGTAAGTACGTACTACTACAGTGACCAGTTATTCGTCACACATGGCGCGCTAAAGATCACTTGCGCTGACAGAAAGTACGGTTAAAAAGATGGATTTAACGCACTAAACAGCGCCGATAATTATTTAGAACATTAGTTAATAATATCCATGGACATATAAAGACATTTATCTTCATCTCCTTTTGCTTCTCCGCGAGTGGCCAAAAGCACGCTTCAGTGGGAGGGCTCGCTGTACATATGTTTGGATAAAATGATAATTCATAGGTACCATAATGCTGCATAAGATTCCTATGATTTTACAAAATCTTCGCTGTTAAAGAAGCCACTTAATTATGTCTGCTTGATGTATCCACTGCTATGAAACTCACAAACCCCAAGTGTTACTTAGTTCATTATATTAATAATGCGTTTCACATTAAAATTCCGAGGCTAAAAATATCGGCACAATAGGAGACTAATTAAATAGTCCAGGACAAAACTAAAAGTGGACGGCAGGAATTTTTAATAACTGGGCTCAGAAACGGTATGCTTATCTTTTATACGTTGTAGTGAATAATTTCTACTTTAGTTACCTATATTGCATTAGTGTTACACATATTTAAAGCAAATATAGCTGCATGCATTACACACTTCCATGTTTCTCCATTGATACGTGGACGCATAGTAACGCCAGTTAGATATTAGCAATTTTGAAACACAGCGTGCCCAGCTGATTGACTGTACACCAGTTTGCATCCATTTAAAAACCGTTTTGCTGCACGTCTTGTCTGTGTTCTGTTTTGCGTCTAACAACATCTAGACAGGACGCCGAGAAGACGCAAAAAAGATAACCCACAGACTATTAACAAACGCTCGTGCCAACAAGCTTATCACAAAAGAAAGCTTTTACGGTATACGTTGCGGAAATCCAATGTTTTTAACGGACTTCCAAGACTGCGATTAGTTAACTACAACATCCATGAAAACAGGCGACCTAATATTGACTTATAGCACTACAATACGCGCACTGTGCAATATTGAACATAAGGGTGTAGAAATTTCTTTGTCTAATTAATTTACTAAATTTACAGCATTTGGTTAACAGTATTGCCGAGCATTCGAATCGGCGGCAAACGGTTGATAGCTTTTTAGCACACTCAAACACAGTTTTAAGGTTACACCAGATTAGAATGTCAGAGTCTAGAGGTTAATTGTTTCACTCCCGCCCGAACACTCAACGAACATTACCATCTTTAAAGTACCCTGCTAGGTCTGCGACTACCGGGCAGCATCTGTTTGAATGCAGATATCAGAAGAAGGATAAAAAATGCAAAAGGTGGCGAGGTGGTATATGTTCTTAATAAGCATAGCTATCTAGAAATGCTCCATATATCCATTACTACCCCGCAACAACTAGGCAAGACGTAGATGACCGAAAAGCAAACTTTTAAGGCATATTTAGCAAATTTAGGCCAATAGGCTATAACGTTTCTGGAAAACACTGGGAATCCAGTAAGAAAAGTTATCAATGCAAGGGATTGCAGGAGAACGTATAATTAACTCACTGTCAAAAATCGTCAGTGTACCATATTCAGCGTCCCATAAACCCCTAGGAATATGGTGTTTAGAAACTTTTAAGCCTCAAAGGGGTGGAGGATTTTATATCAACACTGCATAAGTTAGGTCTACCTTATTAATACAGGAGACCTTTAGGATCAGTTGACATATTTTGGCCTGATAAATGCGCACATTTCTTACATAAATATGGCGTTTTATCTTTACGAGCCAAATTTTCATATTTATAAGGCTAGGTCTCCAACACATGCGAGCTAGAAGAGCTTATCACTGATAATAAAGAAATGAAAATCGGAAATTTTAGCACAATTTAACAAATGTTTCGGTCATGACATCTGTTTAGGTCTGCGCTGGTGGGACATTAGCAGCTCTAATTCTGTGGTTCCGATTGCTCGATCATAGTAGGATTATTATGTCTGATGTGTTAATGCACGCTATTGTACAGCTCTTTGCTTTATTTTGAGCCATTTATCTCTAATTCTAAATTCTGAAGCACGTGCCAGCTGTGTTCATCCAGGTGGCAATTTTAACTAGTACTGTAGTGTCGCACCAGCTACTAGCTTGGTGGTTTTCCTGGCGAGAGCTGTTTTAACACCCTAAGCAAAGAGTGAGAAGCTACATCAAGCGTAGGATAGTAAGTAACAAAAAGTGTGGGAGTTGGCTGTTCACCCACCAATGCACATAATATATGGTAGGTTGTGGAGCCAGGTAGAAAATAACTAACGCACTGCCGGCATAGATAAGGCGAAGTGGTGGTCAAAATTTTTTGGTTGTCTAGCCAGCCAGTGTGACAGGGGCCTCTCTGTCTCTAGTTAGCTTTCAGGCCAGTGAAACAGAATCTGGAAATGCGAGTGTTTTACTACCACTAGCGGTTGAAGAAGAGGAGCTGGTTTTCATGATGCCTGTCTGCTAGTGTTACCAGTAGTGCTAGGCACATATATAACAGATAAAGCTAAGTGTATGGGCTACGAAAGAATAAGTGGAGAGCAAAGTGTCTGCATCTTGAGTGTATAACTTTCAAACTGGTCTCTTGCTCGACAAGATGGAAGATATATATATGCTATTGCGGTAAGCATACCGGTTATAGTTGGAAACGGCGGAGTAACGTAGCTAGTACTCAGGCGTAATCAGAAGACAACGATTAAGGCCAATTAGCAACCGACATCTACCAAGATACATAGAGATACATCTGAAGCTGGTATTTAGACTAGGTTGTTGACAATTCTAATGCTTAGGTGTAGTAACATCAGCAAGACTTCAACATCCTAAACGAGACTTAGGTCTGTTAGGATGCCTTTACTGGGCGTACGCTAAGGTCATATGCCTAATGTATTTTCCACGGACAAGGTGGACTTAGAATTTAAAAAGTGACTAAAAGTAAGGCTGAAGGCATGGAAGGAAGGTGCAGATATGATGTAATGATTGAATTTTGCTTGCTCGGATTGCTTTGTTATTGCCCTGCAATATCCTACATGAGGAATACCCGCGGATTCGCGTACCTGCCAGTCACTACGCTAGGCTGTACTGTTTGCTGAACATTTTAAATATTGACATCGTGTCCGTTGAAAAAGAGAAACCAGAGGGTTGTAGATACGGATGGGTCCGTGTAGCCTTTTGACCAGTGTCAGTGAGGGAACTAAAGCAAGCCAGGAACTAATCAATAATGGCTAAAGACGTTTTGCATTCAGAATGCTAATGTTAGCACCTGCGCGATGCGTTCGACTGATCCGACTGAGATCTCCCGGGTATTGTGTTTGCGGTAACAGATAGGATGAAAGCATAGGGGTCACTGAAGAAGACAATTCACTGGGTTAGGCTACCGATTATCCCTTACAGGATGCTTTTGTGGTGGCGACTACTCTTCCCATGGAGTAGTTGTAGGGCGAAATTGTCCATAGGAGAACTCAAGCAGGTCAAAATATGATCATTAAAGAGCAAAGTTATCTTGTGTTCGGACTTTTATACCTAACAACTGGAAAATACTTGC
>CALYDF020004572.1:0-16774 GCA_944474145.2 Dicrocoelium dendriticum
TGTCTCGGCTCATCCATTGCGCGCGTTAGCAATTCCCTACTATATCATTTTTGTTATGTTGTCGGTTCACGAATTGTCGTTGTCTTCTACCGCCCTACAACTCGACCTGGGCCTTGCACTCTCCAAACTATTCCGTAATCTCGGTGGAATGTTAACACTGGTGTTATTTTCAACGCAGTTTCTGCCAGGGTTACTCAAAAATATAAGCCACCAGTCATTCCCACAGAATTAAAATTGATAAATCCAATGACTGCAAGCAGACAGTCAGAAGCTTCGACTATAAGCTGGTTGTAAAAATGTTCATTATGAGACAACCGAGACTTCTGCTTTTTTCCGGGATCGGCGTCAAACTCTTTAAAGGCAAGGCAAATGGATGACCTAAGCCCGTGGAACATCATTGTGACATTCTAGGTGTTGTAGTTATGCCCACCCCATACTGTCGATTACCCATAATCAAGTCGCTGAGGTAAGCAATGATCTCTCCCAAGTGTGCAGGAATTGACCGATGAATCGCAAGCACTTATGATATCCACACCTCGCATTCGGAGTAAGTCCGGATATTCCTTAAGTAGCGAAGCATAGGTTGAAAGAATATCAGAACAAATCTGTACTCGGGACCATCCTTATACACGTCGTCTTGAGAATGGAGGACACGATGAACGAATTAAGACCATACACAATCAGAAGCAGTGGCGCTACGTTTACCAGACACAATTCTTGGAAAACACTGAGCGCAAACAATCTCGAGACCACGCAAATCACTTAATTACAGAGCATATTACCCGGAGACTGATGGTAGTTATCCAATCCAGACATATGTAAATAAGGGTACTACTGGAATGCCAGTAAACGCACAGTAGCAGATTAACTTTTGATCTCCGGTTCAACGTAGCATTTCCTATGTGAACACATAACCACGGCAAATTAATCAAGCCGCGTACCGACAATGGTTTTGATACCCATATTAATCCGGCTGACAACACTAGTGAACAGACCCCAAACAGTGCAAACAGAAAGAATTGCTAGCAGGAAATAAGGGAACCGCTGCATCAGACATAAGTTGCTTCGTCACGGGGTCACCCAAGAACTTTGACTGGCCGAGCTTTAACGGTCAGCGCAATATTACCACCAAGCGACGCCCCCGTACTTGCTACAGAGTTCAAAGAAACACCAATGTACAAGGTCTCCTGTACAAACTTGTTGAACTTAGCCTACGTCAAGCAGCGTACGAGAGGTGTTCAGAGAAATCAAACTGTTAAAATGGCGAGGCAATCGGCAGAGGGAACTCGCGTTGCGACTACTGAGCTCAGATAGAGGCTTGCTTAGACTACAAAATGACATTTGCCACCCTTCGCTCTGACTATTGGTTTGAGACCTGCAGCCGCTGTTGTGAACACGTGCACAAGTTGTTCCTCGGATTCGCGACAAAGAGACAACGAAAGAGCTTAAAGAACACTACGCATGTGATATTTTTCTACAAATTTGGGAAAACCGTTAAAGAGGCATTTTAAATGCTTAGCCATGCATTTTGACTTATTTGGCTAGTCAGTATTGAGAATTCTTTCTGTATTCCACAGGGAACCGAACTCATGATCATTACTAGCTTGAACCAATCAGCCAGCAGCATGTACCACTGAGAAACCTGCTATCGTTACACGCACATATTTGCCCGCAATATCCAACAATCACTCAGAAGCTCTGCAGGCGATAACTACAGAGCTACCCCAGCCAGTATTCCGACTCTTTCATAGGTATGTAGATGAATAGCGGGTCCCTACCATATGGAAGTAGGTTATCATTATCATGCTTTAAGGATGATATTTATACAGTACTAGCTGACTATCGTCCATTGATTCTGCTTTCACTGAACTTAAAAATAATGGAGTCGATTATAGCTGAGGCATTAATGGATTATTTAGCAAGATGTAACATCATGGTATCTGACAAACACGGCTTCCGTTGACATCGGTCATGTAACATGAGTTTACTGATTGCGTATGGCAGATGGACCGGAACAGCGGATAATAAGATCAAAACCGCTATCAAATTTGTAAATATTAGTAAAGCATTAAATGGATCAGAGACGTCATTCTGCAGCATAGACTGCAGATTTGGATTTTGGGTTCATAGTCCGATCTTATTGATGGGGACGAATTGTACCACAATGATCATTTCTCGAGCACTTTTAATTCCTGGTCTTCATCAACGTCCCCGCGCAATTAATATGTTCATATTTACTGCTTTTTGACGATGACATTAACACTGGGCAAGAGATCGGTAATCAGGAAGACCGCGAACGAGAATTGGGTAAATAATTTGAATATTACGAGACGTAGCTACTTCTGTTCAACCAGGATTATTACAAGATAGTGCATACACGCCACGTGTCAAATAAAAGATGTATGGTCTAACACCACTTTTTGAAGATTAGCTCACAAGAAGGCGACCTAAGGGTGGTGGTGCTAGACAACCTTGCATGTTCTGAGTATTCCGTGGTCTCCAAAACCGAAATACATTTGGGCGGTTCAACCCTTCAATCTTCGTGCGAATGCTCATCGCGATTATTGGATCCCATGCAATTATACAATTTACGCGCGAGCACCGTTTGGGACCTCATAGCAGTTACTGAAACTTGGCTTACAAACGACATACTTGATTCGGAGATTAAACTCAGCAAGGTGTCAGTCATTCGAAATGATCCTCCGTTTCGCCGTTGCGGTGTTGCCCACTAGTATCGAGAGTACTTGAAATGTGAGGCCCTTAAGGAACATTCCCTTGTTATTCCCGACGCACTATTATGCCGAACGCACCTAGAAGGTCTAGATGTTTAATCATAGATGATCCTTGCCACATAGCAGTTTACTATAGGCCTTCAGCAGACAGCCATAACATTCTGTTAAACGCTCTCCGCTATGCTGTCTCACAAAAGTACTCTCACTACCTTATAATGGGCGACTTCAATGTACCTTCAATAACATCAGTGTCCCCTAATAGGCCATGATTTAAATCGAAACATCTTGAATTCATATTTGTGGCAGTTTTGTACAACCATGTGCACAGACCAAGCAGACATCGCGGTTCAAACAAACGATCACTCCTGGACTTAATCCTGACTGATAAGGAGTTGATAGTTGAGTGAGTAGCATGCGACCATCCACTGGGCCGTAGCGAACATTCACTCCTAACATTTGGTTAGGATTGTTATGCCAATATTGTCGACAAAGAAAGAGGAACTCAAGGAACTATTACGAACTATGTTAAGCTGCTCAACTTAGCAGGAACCTTTAACTGGGATTTACAGACGCACAGTTCAGCGAATGACGCATAGATACAATTAACTGGGCCCTACAAGCCGCAACAAAAGTTGTACCATTACGAGCAGCGCGCCGGACCAATAAGTGGATCCGAAGAAGAACAAGTAATTGAATCAAGAGAAGAGCTGAGATGTGAAGGCAACATTTGCTAAGCCTATGTGATACCACATGGCAAAATTACAAAACAAACAGGAACTACTGCAGGTCGCTCATTAGAGTCGATAAGTAAGAATGACAGCAAACTGTGTTGTTGAAATTTACGAGTAACGCCAAGCTACTATCCACATATGTGAATAACTAAAGAAATGTTAAGCCCGGAATACCATCACACAAGGCGGCCAGTGGCCTAACGGCTACTGCTGTGGATGCGGCGAACGCTCTATTCCTACAGTTTGGCATCGTAGCTACAAATACCATGGAACCTTCACCCTATCAACTCCTAACAAATGTCATAGGCTTATCCAGAGTCAGCTTTACCCCAGCAGCTGTTGCAAGCAAATTAGAGTCTTTCCTGGAGTACAGTCCCCCTGGAATCAACATGATCTGCCCTAAAGTATATAAAACCCTTGCCCCCACCATGGCAGTACCACTTGCCGCCATTTGCATTGTCAGCTTGACTCCCATACACTCCTAACTGAGTGGAAAAATGGAAGTATCACGTCAATATACAAAGGAGGCAAACGATCAGTTCTTACCAACTACCGACCTATTACTATCTTACCAATTTTATCAAAAGTGATGGAATCGGTAATTGCAGAAGAACTGACGCGACACTTTGAAACTTTACAATTAATTTCCCATACCCAACATGGTTTTAGACGCAGACGATCTTTCCTCACCAATTTGCTGCTTACCCGGGACTCATGGACCATGGTGGCTGATGAATGGTTCTACACAGATGTGGTTTACTTAGATTTTTATAAAACATTCATTGGGGTCAGTCGCTTCGTTTCCCTTCACAAGTTTACTGTCTAGGTTATCAATAGTTCCCTGCTCACCTGGTTGGAAGACTACTTTACATGACAACGCAATGAGGGTAAGATTAGCCGACACACTATGAAAGCCTGTGCGTCTCCAGTGGTGCACCGGAAGGACCCGTCCTCAGCCAGCTACTGTTTTTAGTCCACATTAATGACCTCACAACAAACATTCTATCCCCATATTTGCAGGCGATGCTAAAATATGAAGAGCAATTCGCTCAGCATCCGACCGTGTCTATCTTCTGGACGATCTGGCTCGGATTAACGAATGGGCCGAAAGAACCAGCTCCTACTGAACGCTTGCTCACGGTGCGTAGCAGCTTCAATGCCTATCTTTAGGAGCAACACATCCTGCAACACCTGATTAGTGAACGCGACTTGGGTATAATCGTGAAAGAAAGTTCTAGCAATTCACTCAAATGTTTGAAAGCAGAAAGCGTGACGAACTTGAACTTGAGGCTTTTGAGGCGAGCTCTCGACACCTTTGAGCACCGGCTAGTGCCAATGCTGCTTAACTCGTATATTCCTCCTCAGGTTCAATATGGAATGCAGACCTGATGTCCATGGTTAAACCGGGACTTTATTCTATTTGAGCAACCCCGAAGAAGAGCAATAAACGCAACGCGTGGACTATCCGGTCTCAGATACGAACTGCGTCTTCGTATACCCGGTGCGTTCTCTTCAGAATATCGACTAGTTCGCGGAGAACTCATTCTCATATACCTGAGATTAGCTGAAAGCGAACATCCATATACGTCGCTGCTGACCCTAGCCCCTCACAGAGAGTGTCGAGGCAACCAGCTGAAACTAATGACGCAACACCCCGTTTTAATTGCAGGGAGTATTATTACTCATTTAGAATCTCTCCCCACTAGAATGCATGATCAACATAAGTGGTGAGCCTATCAGACATCAGGATATTCGAAAGACTAATGGACTCTCATGTTAGTGCTGAAGGCTACCCAACAGTTTAATAAAGTGCAATGGCTTAACCACTGATATTCCACGTTCCACGTCGGAGCATTTTGCTTTCAGTTTTCTGTTGCTTATCCATCCTGTGGGTCTTATAAAATGCTTTTATCCCATTCTGCACTACTGATGTTCGAACTACTGAAGATATATATATATATATATATAAACGTGAATATTTTTGTGATTTAATCTCGGTGACATTGTCGTAAATGTTGCAGATAAACATGTTATTATCCATATGAAAACCATTGAATGAAATCACTCACCTGCTATGGCTTCTCGTCAAAAACGACTGTAGATGAATGTGATCAAGCCAACACCTAATGATCACTGGCGTCCAATCTGCCGTTTCGGCCTTGCTTGTGACATCAAACCCACTGTTCCTGTGCACGTTAAAACGCCTATTGTTATGTTCATCCAAGGCATCGTATGACGCTTTCGTATGTGATCCCTGCCCAAACTTGAACAGATATCAGTGGCTTCTCATGTGTTGAATTCCTCCATTCCAAATAATTCCTGCTTGATAGCTTCTCATCGCCTATCTGCATGGATACTTCGTGAACACTAATCGCCCGTTTTGATCCTTCTAACTTGCAAATAATCGCGCGCTTCGTTACCTGGGCTTTTGCCCAATGCTCAAATACTATTTTGCAATCGGCTCAGAAATTCGATCTGGCGAACAACTGCCAGACTCAAAAGAATCACGATAGCCGCGACAGCCGATAGAGGCGTCATCTATACCTTTTACGACTCAAGTCAATCCATAACGGAATCAAGCTCCTCCTTAAGAATATTCAACTCAATTCATAAGCACATCAGGTTGAATCCAAGTGGCACACACGCACAAATGCGTGCCCATCGTCTTTACCAATTGCAGGTCAGTCCAAGAATACTCAGAACATCTGCATCGGTTGGTGCAGTGGTTAGACTGCGCTCAGCCAACAAACCACGTGATGCACATGTGGACGTGAAAACAACACGTGAGCTCATTCACTGTAGGATAGGTGCGGACTAGCACGCGGCATCTATGGACGGTTGAGGAAGTACTGTATCTCCCACCCACTCACTTACGCGGCATGAAGACACACAACACAGAAATGAGCGGCCATCCGCGTTCATAGTGCTCACTGCTACGCGCAGACGACCGGACATGAAATGTACTCTACAATGCGACAGTGTCGATTGCCTTCACTGAAACTAGCTTCATGCATGCTACCATGCAGGTCCGTTAACTTCATGTGGTGTGGCCTAGACTTAGCGGTGTCTATGGGTGATCGGGTGTGGTTATTAGTAGCTAGGTGAAATAATTAATTCGTGCGGTGCTTCACTACGCGCTATCATGGAACAATGCGTTAGTTATCGGTGGGGGTGGCCGAATTACCTGTTAATTGCAGTTGATCGGCCTTAATGATGAGGTTAGCATCTGCACAGCAATGCATGATGTACTGCACCGAGCTTTGCGGAAGAGTACCGCGTTAATCGTGATAAATTTACTGGGTTGGCAAAACTTCGCATTTCCTGGTCTATATGCAATCGTTAGTATAATGTAGCCGTTGACAGGGTGAAGGAATCCGTTTGTAAAGAACCGTCATGAGTTTGTGTGAAACGAAGATGAAACGATGATCTATGCTAACGCTAGCGCACTCCTCACCAAGATGCCGAAATGCGACACACTGGGTATGGTGAAACGATGTTTGACTGAAGAGATTAACCTAGGGGGTGAACGAAAATTAGGTTGTTTGAAACAACCGACAGTAAGACATTGCGCGGTATGTTGTTCTAGCTCGGGTTTCAGTCGGATGTGGGCACTCTGCCAGCGTGGGAGCACAAATGACTGTTTCCGGTAGGGCATGCCACCTTCTGCAAACTCTTACGAAAAAGCAATTCCGACGGCATTCTAAACAACTTTCCCACTGTGCCAGCGTTATATACTGGCCTCTCAAATTGCGGTTAGTGAATGAGCCCTAGCAAATTGCGGCAGTTGTTGTTGGGATCTCACAAAACATGATAAGCCAAGATGAGGTTTACGCGCAATCGCTAATATTGTCCGCTGAAGACCCCGAGCACTCAAAGCCTGCGTTCATACCGCAAATTATACAGACCCTTGACGTCTCTGGTTGCTCAGCGTTGGGGTATCTCCAAGGCGGTGATATCTCTCCTCAGCTATGTCTGCCGTACCTGTACTACGTATTCCACATGTAGCCGTATGTATGATCCGAGAAGTTGTGAAATAATCGAAGGGTCGAATCGTCCGGGTGCATGGTTCAGGAGGCCCACGTGTTGGATGCCCGTCCTTGAGGTCGTTTCAGTTTGATTCGAACATCCAAGGTCAACTTGGACAAAACCCCCACATCCTTCTCGCCAAAAGGCGTTTGAAGCTTTGGTTGCCGATTTTGTGGGAATGAACCAACTTGTGCCTCAGACTCAGCACTCTACATTTTTCCAACTCGAATCGAAGTGAATTCTGGACAACGCAGTTTACCGTTTAAAAACCGAAAGCGATACTTATGGTGAAATGCAGTTCTGAAGACAAAAGTGCCGCGTATCCTTGCGAACGACTTCATGATATGCTGATGCAGCGCCCAGATCTACCATGAAAAATACTTTCATCTAGCTAGGCGGACAAGCGCTTCGTGATGTCAGCTGGTTGGTTCGAGTTTACCCACTTCCAGCAAATAGTTCGACGGCAGTGTTTCAGAACATGGTGGGTTTTCGCCAGACAAGGGTTTTTCTATAAAACGCCACAAATATCCGTTTGACAACACTGTGACGTGGCAGATGTGACTCGCATCTCACTAAACTCACTGCTTCTTACATACCTGGATAATCTAACCCAATCCACGGATGTGAGTCATCAAATACGCAGAGTTCATTCCTCTTCTTCCTACGCCTGATCGAAAACAGTCACAAATACGACGTCATGTTCACAAATTCAAGCAACACAACACATTTATGCACACTTAACATATGGATCCATATATTACTTATAAACTGGTGTCGTTTTTAGACTAACCAGTCCTTGTTGTGTCTCCATGATCATGATTAAGCAGACATGTCTCGCACTGTCGAGAATAAAACATTTCGTTCCTTCTTTGTTTAAGTATTGCTCGATAACTATTGTTCCAGATAACATTATATCTAGCAGTACATCAACTTTTAATCGGAAACGCTTGTACCGACATTGTACTATGGCTCCTGTGTTCATGAAACCATGGAGTACAACATGGCGAATTCATGCCGAACTTTGGCTATTGCCACCATATTAATAAGCTTGATTTTTTCGCAAGCCAGCGCAATAATGTTCCTGGATCACACTATTATCCCACGAACTTCTCAAGTGAGTAAATTACGAAAATTTTGGTTGTACTTTATTTTAACCACAACTTTTACCGTTCCAAAGCAGCTAGGTTTGTAGGTATATTTAGTCGTGTCTTCACTTGTATGCCTCCTTCTACCGGGAATATACCACTTGTTTATTTATTTAAAACTTCAGTCGCGTAGCCATTGTACTGATAATGACGCACCTCCTTTTTATTATTTCATTGAATCAATAAATGTGGATATTTATCTTTTCAGTGGGTTGTACGGTCAGCATATGCAGAAACAAACGGGGGTAGGTTAAGTGTCTCGGTTTGCCGTGCAAGAAGTCTGGAAGCGTCTCGGTTTGGCTCACCTATAATCTGGCCACCTTACATGCACCGTACATAACAGGTGCATCACCACCGCTGCATCTCCCATTAGAGCATTATACTTATACGTCGCAGTGACATGCGCTTCAGGGTGTTCCAGCAGCGTTGTGTGTAGTTAGTTCGCGGTACCTCCTATACACACGTATTCACAGTTATTGTGAATACATTTGTGAACACAGTTGGTCATCTTCTCTGGGAAAAGTGTGTCTTTCAGATACACCATTGTTGAACAGATCCCGAATTTATTCCTTGGTTAGTGCCGTCGGAAAAGAAAATGAAATTCCTTTACCCATAATATTCTTATCGTCCCAATCCATATGTTTTCAATGTGATTTTAGCATATTGTAAAACATGTCTTTCACTACCGGTTTCGGGTGTCCGCTATCCAGCAATTACCTTACTGCCTACTTGCAAGCGGCGTTCCCAACTTCCTTCTTTGTGCACATGGCCTTATCTGTGAAACACAGAGATCGGAATTGTATTGCTGCGTCCTACCTGTGTCCGTCGGTTAACGACATATGGGTTCGGAAGCTAAACATTCTTGCTAACAGAGCAGTAAACAAATGGCCATGTGT
The DNA here is from genome assembly GCA_944474145.2 of Dicrocoelium dendriticum. NCBI lineage: Eukaryota > Metazoa > Platyhelminthes > Trematoda > Plagiorchiida > Dicrocoeliidae > Dicrocoelium > Dicrocoelium dendriticum. Next base: position 9,531 of record CALYDF020004572.1, read on the forward strand.
CACTATGCGGTGAGCGATTTCAGATTCCTCAAGAAACAAGCTTTCCTTATCCAATATTATGTTCAAAACGTGCCATCCACTTCATACCAAAAATTTTTAGCCATTTACTGGAGTTAGCCAGTACTATTTATAACATAGTGGACATTGACGATTTAGTGGTAACACCATGTTTTGAGTGCCCACATCCGACTGAAACCCGAGCTAGAACAACATACCGCGCAATGTCTTACTGTCGGTTGTTTCAAACAACCTAATTTTCGTTCACCCCCTAGGTTAATCTCTTCAGTCAAACATCGTTTCACCATACCCAGTGTGTCGCATTTCGGCATCTTGGTGAGGAGTGCGCTAGCGTTAGCATAGATCATCGTTTCATCTTCGTTTCACACAAACTCATGACGGTTCTTTACAAACGGATTCCTTCACCCTGTCAACGGCTACATTATACTAACGATTGCATATAGACCAGGAAATGCGAAGTTTTGCCAACCCAGTAAATTTATCACGATTAACGCGGTACTCTTCCGCAAAGCTCGGTGCAGTACATCATGCATTGCTGTGCAGATGCTAACCTCATCATTAAGGCCGATCAACTGCAATTAACAGGTAATTCGGCCACACCCACCGATAACTAACGCATTGTTCCATGATAGCGCGTAGTGAAGCACCGCACGAATTAATTATTTCACCTAGCTACTAATAACCACACCCGATCACCCATAGACACCGCTAAGTCTAGGCCACACCACATGAAGTTAACGGACCTGCATGGTAGCATGCATGAAGCTAGTTTCAGTGAAGGCAATCGACACTGTCGCATTGTAGAGTACATTTCATGTCCGGTCGTCTGCGCGTAGCAGTGAGCACTATGAACGCGGATGGCCGCTCATTTCTGTGTTGTGTGTCTTCATGCCGCGTAAGTGAGTGGGTGGGAGATACAGTACTTCCTCAACCGTCCATAGATGCCGCGTGCTAGTCCGCACCTATCCTACAGTGAATGAGCTCACGTGTTGTTTTCACGTCCACATGTGCATCACGTGGTTTGTTGGCTGAGCGCAGTCTAACCACTGCACCAACCGATGCAGATGTTCTGAGTATTCTTGGACTGACCTGCAATTGGTAAAGACGATGGGCACGCATTTGTGCGTGTGTGCCACTTGGATTCAACCTGATGTGCTTATGAATTGAGTTGAATATTCTTAAGGAGGAGCTTGATTCCGTTATGGATTGACTTGAGTCGTAAAAGGTATAGATGACGCCTCTATCGGCTGTCGCGGCTATCGTGATTCTTTTGAGTCTGGCAGTTGTTCGCCAGATCGAATTTCTGAGCCGATTGCAAAATAGTATTTGAGCATTGGGCAAAAGCCCAGGTAACGAAGCGCGCGATTATTTGCAAGTTAGAAGGATCAAAACGGGCGATTAGTGTTCACGAAGTATCCATGCAGATAGGCGATGAGAAGCTATCAAGCAGGAATTATTTGGAATGGAGGAATTCAACACATGAGAAGCCACTGATATCTGTTCAAGTTTGGGCAGGGATCACACACGAAAGCGTCATACGATGCCTTGAATGAACATAACAATAGGCGTTTTAACGTGCACAGGAACAGTGGGTTTGATGTCACAAGCAAGGCCGAAACGGCAGATTGGACGCCAGTGATCATTAGGTGTTGGCTTGATCACATTCATCTACAGTCGTTTTTGACGAGAAGCCATAGCAGGTGAGTGATTTCATTCAATGGTTTTCATATGGATAATAACATGTTTATCTGCAACATTTACGACAATGTCACCGAGATTAAATCACAAAAATATTCACGTATATATATATATATATATATATATATATATCTTCAGTAGTTCGAACATCAGTAGTGCAGAATGGGATAAAAGCATTTTATAAGACCCACAGGATGGATAAGCAACAGAAAACTGAAAGCAAAATGCTCCGACGTGGAACGTGGAATACCAGTGGTTAAGCCATTGCACTTTATTAAACTGTTGGGTAGCCTTCAGCACTAACATGAGAGTCCATTAGTCTTTCGAATATCCTGATGTCTGATAGGCTCACCACTTATGTTGATCATGCATTCTAGTGGGGAGAGATTCTAAATGAGTAATAATACTCCCTGCAATTAAAACGGGGTGTTGCGTCATTAGTTTCAGCTGGTTGCCTCGACACTCTCTGTGAGGGGCTAGGGTCAGCAGCGACGTATATGGATGTTCGCTTTCAGCTAATCTCAGGTATATGAGAATGAGTTCTCCGCGAAGTAGTCGGTATTCTGAGGAGAACACACCGGGTATACGAAGACGCAGTTCGTATCTGAGACCGGATAGTCCACGCGTTGCGTTTATTGCTCTTCTTCGGGGTTGCTCAAATAGAATAAAGTCCCGGTTTAACCATGGACATCAGGTCTGCATTCCATATTGAACCTGAGGAGGAATATACGAGTTAAGCAGCATTGGCACTAGCCGGTGCTCAAAGGTGTCGAGAGCTCGCCTCAAAAGCCTCAAGTTCAAGTTCGTCACGCTTTCTGCTTTCAAACATTTGAGTGAATTGCTAGAACTTTCTTTCACGATTATACCCAAGTCGCGTTCACTAATCACGTGTTGCAGGATGTGTTGCTCCTAAAGATAGGCATTGAAGCTGCTACGCACCGTGAGCAAGCGTTCAGTAGGAGCTGGTTCTTTCGGCCCATTCGTTAATCCGAGCCAGATCGTCCAGAAGATAGACACGGTCGGATGCTGAGCGAATTGCTCTTCATATTTTAGCATCGCCTGCAAATATGGGGATAGAATGTTTGTTGTGAGGTCATTAATGTGGACTAAAAACAGTAGCTGGCTGAGGACGGGTCCTTCCGGTGCACCACTGGAGACGCACAGGCTTTCATAGTGTGTCGGCTAATCTTACCCTCATTGCGTTGTCATGTAAAGTAGTCTTCCAACCAGGTGAGCAGGGAACTATTGATAACCTAGACAGTAAACTTGTGAAGGGAAACGAAGCGACTGACCCCAATGAATGTTTTATAAAAATCTAAGTAAACCACATCTGTGTAGAACCATTCATCAGCCACCATGGTCCATGAGTCCCGGGTAAGCAGCAAATTGGTGAGGAAAGATCGTCTGCGTCTAAAACAATGTTGGGTATGGGAAATTAATTGTAAAGTTTCAAAGTGTCGCGTCAGTTCTTCTGCAATTACCGATTCCATCACTTTTGATAAAATTGGTAAGATAGTAATAGGTCGGTAGTTGGTAAGAACTGATCGTTTGCCTCCTTTGTATATTGACGTGATACTTCCATTTTTCCACTCAGTTAGGAGTGTATGGGAGTCAAGCTGACAATGCAAATGGCGGCAAGTGGTACTGCCATGGTGGGGGCAAGGGTTTTATATACTTTAGGGCAGATCATGTTGATTCCAGGGGGACTGTACTCCCGGAAAGACTGTAATTTGCTTGCAACAGCTGCTGGGGTAAAGGTGATTCTGGATAAGCCTATGACATTTGTTAGGAGTTGATAGGGTGAAGGTTCCATGGTATTTGTAGCTACGAAGCCAAACTGTAGGAATAGAGCGTTCGCGGCATCCACAGCAGTAGTCGTTAGGCCACTGGCCGTCTTGTGTGATGGTATTCCGGGCTTAACATTTCTTTTGTTATTCACATATGTGGATAGTAGCTTGGCGTTACTCGTAAATTTCAACAACATAGTCTGCTGTCATTCTTACTTATCGACTCTAATGAGCGACCTGCAGTAGTTCCTGTTTGTTTTGTAATTTTGCCATGTGGTATCACATAGGCTTAGCAAATGTTGCCTTCACATCTCAGCTCTTCTCTTGATTCAATTACTTGTTCTTCTTCGGATCCACTTATTGGTCCGGCGCGCTGCTCGTAATGGTACAACTTTTGTTGCGGCTTGTAGGACCCAGTTAATTGTATCTTTCAACTCAATCTATGCGTCATTCGCTGAACTGTGCGTCTGTAAATCCCAGTTAAAGGTTCCTGCTAAGTTGAGCAGCTTAAAATAGTTCGTAATAGTTCCTTGAGTTCCTCTTTCTTTGTCGACAATATTGGCATAACAATCCTAACCAAATGTTAGGAGTGAATGTTCGCTACGGCCCAGTGGATGGTCGCATGCTACTCACTCAACTATCAACTCCTTATCAGTCAGGATTAAGTCCAGGAGTGATCGTTTGTTTGAACCGCGATGTCTGCTTGGTCTGTGCACATGGTTGTACAAAACTGCCACAAATATGAATTCAAGATGTTTCGATTTAAATCATGGCCTATTAGGGGACACTGATGTTATTGAAGGTACATTGAAGTCGCCCATTATAAGGTAGTGAGAGTACTTTTGTGAGACAGCATAGCGGAGAGCGTTTAACAGAATGTTATGGCTGTCTGCTGAAGGCCTATAGTAAACTGCTATGTGGCAAGGATCATCTATGATTAAACATCTAGACCTTCTAGGTGCGTTCGGCATAATAGTGCGTCGGGAATAACAAGGGAATGTTCCTTAAGGGCCTCACATTTCAAGTACTCTCGATACTAGTGGGCAACACCGCAACGGCGAAACGGAGGATCATTTCGAATGACTGACACCTTGCTGAGTTCAATCTCCGGATCAAGTATGTCGTTTGTAAGCCAGGTTTCAGTAACTGCTATGAGGTCCCAAACGGTGCTCGCGCGTAAATTGTATAATTGCATGGGATCCAATAATCGCGATGAGCATTCGTACGAAGATTGAAGGGTTGAACCGCCCAAACGCATTTCGGTTTTGGAGACCACGGAATATTCAGAACATCCAAGGTTGTCTAGCACCATCACCCTTAGGTCGCCTTCTTGTGAGCTAATCTTCAAAAAGTGGTGTTAGCACCATACATCTTTTATTTGACACGTGGCGTGTATGCACTATCTTAGTAATAATCCTGGTTGAACAGAAGTAGCTACGTCTCGTAATATTCAAATTATTTACCCAATTCTCGTTCGCGGTCTTCCTGATTACCGATCTCTTGCCCAGTGTTAATGTCATCGTCAAAAAGCAGTAAATATGAACATATTAATTGCGCGGGGACGTTGATGAAGACCAGGAATTAAAAGTGCTCGAGAAATGATCATTGTGGTACAATTCGTCCCCATCAATAAGATCAGGACTATGAACCCAAAATCCAAATCTGCAGTCTATGCTGCAGAATGACGTCTCTGATCCATTTAATGCTTTACTAATATTTACAAATTTGATAGCGGTTTTGATCTTATTATCCGCTGTTCCGGTCCATCTGCCATACGCAATCAGTAAACTCATGTTACATGACCGATGTCAACGGAAGCCGTGTTTGTCAGATACCATGATGTTACATCTTGCTAAATAATCCATTAATGCCTCAGCTATAATCGACTCCATTATTTTTAAGTTCAGTGAAAGCAGAATCAATGGACGATAGTCAGCTAGTACTGTATAAATATCATCCTTAAAGCATAATAATGATAACCTACTTCCACTATGGTAGGGACCCGCTATTCATCTAGATACATATGAAAGAGTCGGAATACTGACTGGGATAGCTCTGTAGCTATCGCCTGCAGAGCTTCTGAGTGATTGTTGGATATTGCGGGCAAATATGTGCGTGTAACGATAGCAGGTTTCTCAGTGGTACATGCTGCTGGCTGGTTGGTGCAAGCTGCTAACTATCATGAGTTCGGTTCCCTGTGGAATACAGAAAGAATTCTCAACACTGACTAGCCAAATAAGTCAAAATGCTTGGCTAAGCATTTAAAATGTCTCTGTAACGGTTTTCCTAAATTTGTAGAAAAATATCACATGCGTAGTGTTCTTTAAGCTCTTTTGTTGTCTCTTTGTCGGGAATCCGAGGAACAACTTGTGCACGTGCTCACAACATCGGCTGCAGGTCTCAAACCAATAGTCAGAGCGAAAGGTGGCAAATGTCATTTTGTAGTCTAAGCAAGCGTCTATCTGCGCTCAGTAGTCGCAACGCGAGTTCCCTCTGACGATTGCCTCGCCATTTTAACCGTTTGATTTCTCTGAACACCTCTCGTACGCTGCTTGACGTAGGCTAAGTTCAACAAGTTTGTACAGGAGACCTTGTACATTGGTGTTTCTTTGAACTCTGTAGCAAGTACGGGGGCGTCGCTTGGTGGTAATATTGCGCTGACCGGTAAAGCTCGGCCAATCAAAGTTCTTGGGTGATCCAGTGACGAAGAAACTTATGTCAGATGCAGACGTTCCTTTATTTCCTGCTAGCAATTCTTTCTGTTTGCACTGTTTGGGGTCCGTTCACTAGTTTTGTCAGCCGGATTAATATGGTTATCAAAACCATTGTCGGTACGCGGCTTGATTAATTTGCCCTGGTCAAGTGTTCACATAGGAAATGCTACGTTGAACCGGAGATCAAAAGTCAATCTGCTACTGTGCACTTACTGGCATTCCAGTAGTGTCCTTATTTACATATGTCTGGATTGGAGAACTACCATCAGTCTCCGGGTAATATGCTCTGTAATTAGGTGACTTGCGTGGTCTCGAGATTGTTTGCGCTCAGTGTTTTCCAAGAATTGTGTCTGGTAAACGTAGCGCCACTGCTTCTGATTGTGTATGGTCTTAATTCGTTCATCGTGTCTTCCATTCTCAAGAAGACGTGTATAAGGATGGTCCCGAGTACAGATTTGTTCTGATATTCTTTCAAACTATGCTCCGCTACTAAAGGAATATCCGGACTTACTCCGAAGGCGAGGGTGTGGATATCATAAGTGCTTGCGATTCATCGGTGAATTTCTGCACACTTGGGAGAGATCATTGCTTACCTCAGCGACTTGAGTATGGGTAATCGACAGTATGGGGTGGGTATAACTACAACACCTAGGATGTCACAATGATGTTCCACGGGCTTAGGTCATCCATTTGCCTTGCCTTTAAAGAGTTTGACGCCGATCCCGGAAAAAAGCAGAAGTCTCGGTTGTCTCATAATGAACATTTTTACAACCAGCTTATAGTCGAAGCTTCTGACTGTCTGCTTGCAGTCATTGGATTTATCAATTTTAATTCTGTGGGAATGACTGGTGGCTTATATTTTTGAGTAACCCTGGCAGAAACTGCGTTGAAAATAACACCAGTGTTAACATTCCACCGAGATTACGGAATAGTTTGGAGAGTGCAAGGCCCAGGTCGAGTTGTAGGGCGGTAGAAGACAACGACAATTCGTGAACCGACAAGATAACAAAAATGATATAGTAGGGAA
>CALYDF020004573.1:0-16723 GCA_944474145.2 Dicrocoelium dendriticum
CAATTTTAGACACATTTATGCAATTGGAAACTCCGGGCATCTGCTACCAAGGTTACAATAAACTATGGTACTATAAAAGCTAAGGGACCCCGATTCCTTTATACATCCGCTACTGGTTTATTTATAGTATTTACAAATTATTTAACTACATTTCAGTATCCTACGCTACCATTATACTCCCGGCTGTGCCGGTTGATCTTGGCCCGCAAACCCGTTCCCGCCAGATGTGAGAGTCCTGGTCCCCATGGAGTCTGATTTCCGGAGAATCTTCTTTGGGCGTTCTTTTGACAGTTTTGACTAGTTTAATAGTTTGTTTTCAGACTTTATGCTTTTTCATTACGTCAATTTCGTACGCTAAAGCAGCAGAAAATGTAACCTGTCACGGGTGAAGTACGAAAAGTTGATTTATCGATGTGTCCGCTGCGCTCGGCGGAAGTCAAAAAGTACAGGAGTGAGACGTGTTTAGTAGGATTTCGCTTCTATTATTCTACATCTTTCAGCTCACGTGATACTAACTGCGTACTACGTACGTATGCAACTTATTGATGCACCATTTAGCACAACCTATGTTACAAGCAGTTTACTCGGACCTTGGAGATGGAGTGGTATGTGAATAAAACTTTCTGACGCTTCCAGTCTGAGATATCGCACCAGGGAAACCGCTTCACCATCGATTGCTCCTTGGGAACATGTACCTGTCCATTTTATGAAACCATGTGGCTTCCGTGTGTGCATTTAATGACGGCATGAAAGCAGCAGGCGTATCCGACAAGTAAACCGTTTCTGATAGTTGCATCCATTTACAGGCCAGATACATATTTGCATCCGCTGGCTGGCGGACGTTGAAAGTCCCCGTTACGAAACCATCTACGTCTAAAATTACACATCTTGTGCATCGTTTGAGAAGTGCTGAAGAGGTTAATCCATCCGGATTTTCGGAACTGCATCAAGAGCTATTGCGAAGGACTAACGAAGTAATTTGTGATTCATCAGCCTTTCAACGTGCAAGGAAACAACCGCGTTGGCCGAAAATTATGGCGCCCACAGATTTGTGTTTCACATGCAGCAAGCCTGTTGTGATTGACGCAGTTCGCTGTGCGCACAATCGGTTACTTTACTATCGAAAGTATTTGCGTGTGCAATCAGGAGCCCGTTGTACAATTTGTGTCAACACTTCAAATACGCTATCTGTGCCCATGAAGGCAGTGCAATGCTGTACTACCGGTAAGAAAGCAACTTTTTACCTCGATACTGAGCTGTTGGCCGTTCACCCTCACCGGATTTCATAGGTGCCTCTACCCCATCAACCTGCCCCGCTTACGAAGGTAAGCGACAGCTTAGTATAACTATTTCCTGCGCAGACAGTCAGGATGAGATTACCGCCAATCCGAGTACAAGTCAACAAACCGTACCCCATATTGCACGTGCACTTGGTACTGGTGATCTATTTCCTTACCTTTCATCGATAGCTTGTCGAAAAGGAGCCGTGGAGTTCCCCTCAAACAGAGGTATTGTGCAGAATAGAGTGCCAAAGTAAGCTATTCGGTGCAATTTAAACTTCCATTTTTACTTCATTGTAGCATCGACATGGATGCCAGCTTAGTAAAGAAAACGCAAAGGAAAAAACTTGTTCAGATAAAAACTCTCATTCAATTACCCGACAGTAGACTATATGTTCGCACTACTATTATATTTTAGCCGATGAATACGACTTTGTGTAAAGATACCTTGCATGGGACATGCGCGTCCAAGGCACGAATATAGTGAACAACGCTGAACCTTCTCTCGCTGCCTTTTGTTAAATACAATGCACAGTTTTTATATCGGTTTCTGCGCTCATTTGGGATTACAGCATTTTGAACAATGAACTGGACTAGCGGCACGTTTGTTGCCAGTGTACTAGGACCCAGGTCGGTTGTATATAGGCTCCAACAGTGGCACATTTGGTGTCAACGTAATAGGACCCAGTTGGGTTGTAATAGCATACGGCTCGAAGTCTCCTGGTCGTTGTATATAGGCTCCATCAGTGGCACATTTGGTGTCAACGTAATAGGACGCAGTTGGGTTGTAATAGCATACGGCTCGAAGTCTCCTGGTCGTTGTATATAGGCTCCATCAGTGGCACATTTGGTGCCGATGTAATAGGACAAAAGTGGGTTGTAATAGCACACCGCTCGAAGTCTCATGGTCGTTTGGACGAGCATTGGTAAGTCAAAATCAAGTTAGGTTTTGGGTTTGCGGCTACTGCATTGCCTAATTATAATTAATATGTGGCTTTCCGCTTCGCGTTTACGATATTTTTACCATGAAATTTTCGTTGCTGAAGTTCAAGCGGCGTTGGAAGATATACTGGGTGACCAAAAGGTCGTCCATAAGGTGTACATTTGCACTGCTGAGGGCCAAAAGTCTGGTCAATTAGTGAGTTACAACACTCACACGACGGCACATGCTTTCGCTGCTCGCGCAGAAGTGATGCATATTCCGTCAACGCTACGCGCTAATCGAGTACAGACTAGTAAGTACGTACTAACACAGTGAGCGCTCCCAGTCTGTGTTAGTGCTTCTTGATTCATTGCTGTCTCTGTTTGGCCACCTCTTGTCCGTTGCCCGTTTTTCCCGAGATTCCCACAGGTACATCCGCCAAAACAAGAAGCTTTATCCACTGGGACTGGCCGACCCATCTTCAAAACGCTTGTTCCTTTCTCCAGGAAATGAAAAACCCACACACTGGTCCAAATGGAGCTCATTCCGCCATTCCGGAGGCGCTACCTTCACGGGGTCTAAACAAATGGGTTTAGCTTGCCTCGTACTCAGAGAACAATTTACTCACCTGGAAAAATATATGTACATGGATCCCCCGTTCCACAATCGAAGACAAACAACTCTGGCGTGATTACCGTCACTGCCTCAAACATTCCTATTCGCCAGTCACCTGGAGCTATTCTGATGTCATTTCACGGACAGCGTTGCGCACGCATACGTGGCTATTCCGATGGTATTCCATGGAATTTTCACTTGGCTATGGAAACAGTTACGCTTACTTACATTTGCAGGAATTATGTCTGCTATGATGAATGTACTGCTACGAAACTCACAAAAACCCAAGTGTTACTTATTTCACTATATTAATAATGCGTTTCACATTAAAATTCCGAGGCTAAAAATATCGGCACAATAGCAGACTAATTAAATAGTCCAGGAAGAAACTAAAATTGGACGGCTTGAATTTTTAATAAATGGGCCCCGAAAAGGTATGCTTGTCTTTTATACGTTTTAGTGAAAGATATCTACTTTAGTTACCATTATTGCATTAATATTACGCATATTTAAGGCAAATATAGCTGCATGCATTACACACTTCGATGTTGCTCCACCGACACGTGGATGCATAGTAACGCCAGTTGTATATTAGCAATTATGCAACACAGCGGGCCCAGCCGATTGAGTGGACACCAGTTTGCTTTCATTTCAAAACCCGTTTTGCTGCACACCTCGTCTGTGTTCTGTTTTGCGTTTAACAAAATCTAGACATGACGCCAAGAAGACGCATAAAAGATAACCCACGGACTATTAACGGACGCTCGTGACAACAATCTTTTACCGTATCAGTTTCGGAAATCTAATGTTTTTAACGGACTTCCAAGACTGCGAATTAGCTAAATGCAGCATCCACGAAAACAGGCGACCTTATTTTGACTTTTAGCATTACAATGCGCTCACTGTGCAATATTAGACATAAGGTTGTGGAAAGTTCTTTATCTAATTAATTTATCAAATTTACAGCATTTTGCTGAGAGCGTCCTATGCGTCACTTGGAAATAACGCTCCTTCGGCATTGTTATTCCGGTACACAGGGTTGCAGGTGATGCTATGTACATTTGGCGACATTGAACCCATAGTGTTGTTTATTAATGCTTGAGTATGCTTGCTGAAATCCTACGATCTCAATTGGTAATCAATTTACTAAGGGGTTTAAATGCGTTACAATGGTTAATCATTTTCCCGCCTCACGCGTAGCAGCCATGGTGGATGACTCGCTTGCATTCCGACGTATGCTTAAGGGTCCTTATCTGGACTTCGCATCGGTGAAGAATGATCTGAAAGTGTTTCAGATTAAAACGGCGACATCATTTGGTCGTCGGAACGTGCAATCTGCGAAGGCGTACGAAAGGAAGACTGGACAGGTGCTACCGGAAGGATGCCCATACCGTTATATTTTGTTTGTATGTGTGCATGGGAGGCGCAGCAATGTTACAGGAAAGCGGTAAGTGCGTTGCAATTGCCTCCTGATATGATTACTATAGGTACCGATGTTACAATTGCCTTGCGATCAGACCTCGATTACACTCGCTATAAAACAATCTTGTACTTTTCAGAAACGGGAGAAACGTCAACTCTACGAACTGTCTTTAGCTACTCTCTCCCGGACCACGCCCAAAGCGCTTTTCTCGTATATCAAGCGTAGTACTAGAGCCGGCAGTGGCATCCCTGCCTTGTGTTCCCGCGAGCATGCTGCTTTAGTTCACGAAGACACACAAAAAGCCAATCTTTTAGGTAAACAATATTCCTCTGTGTATTCAACTGAAACGTCTCCACCTGACAGCTTCTTGTCATTTCTTCCTTCTTTGCTAGAGAACTTGGATATTAACGCTGATTTTGTACTGAAACTGTTTCTTAATTTAAACCCGTATTCTTCGCCTGGTCTTGATGGCCTACATCCATTGTTCCTTAAAACTGTAGCTGAACACATCACCGCACCTATCTGTCAGATATTCTTTCTGTCTATTGATACTGGACGTCTTCCCGCAGCCTGGAAATCGGGCATCCTCAAGCCCATTAATAAAGGAGGAAACCGACAAGATCCAGCGAATTATCGTCCTGTTTGTTTGACATCTGTAGTCTGCAAAATTATGGAACGGACAATAAAACGCGCGCTATGTCTTCATCTCGAAAGGTTAGATTTCATCTCTTCTGCCCAGCATGGTTTTCGAAGCGTTCGCTCATGCATCACAAACTTGCTTGTGGCAAGGGAGAAATGAGTGAGATCACTAAATGCCGGCAAACGATTGGATGTTGTGTTTGTAGATTTTAGCAAGGCATTTGACAAGGTTCCGCATGAGCGGCTTCTTTCCAAACTCCGCGGAATCGGCGTTGCTGGAAATTTCCTCTCCTGGATCTCCGATTTCCTGTACGGTCGCTCTGCGCAGGTAAGAGTGAATGGTACAATTTCTGATCCATTTCCTATGACCAGTGGTGTCCCACAGGACTCTGTCCTTGGCAATGTCCTCTTCAATGTCTTTATTAACGACCTGCCGTTCGAGCTGCAGACGGAATGTTTGATTTATGACGATGACCTGAAACTTTGGATTGAAGTATCCAGTCTGGAGGATGCAGACGGGCTCCAAGAAACACTCAACAGGCTCCACGACTGGTCGGTAAAATGGCAGTTGCCAATCAACCGGGATAAATGTTCCGTACTCCCGATTGGTGGTCGCGAACCATTCGGGGTGTATCACATTGGAGGTTTCCTGCTGAGAAATGTTGCCCAAGAAGGAGACCTCGGAGTAATTGTGTCTCCTTACTTCAAAACAACTAAGGACACCCGGAAAAGCGTCGCGGCTGCTTACAGGATGTTTCATGACTTACGAAGAGCATTCTCCCGCCTTACTCCAGAACTCTTCAGACTCCTGTTTGCCTCACATGTGCGCCCGATTCTCGAGTACGGCTTGCTAGCTGCCCAGCCTCTCACAAAGACGGAATGCGATATGATTGAGAAGGTCCAGCGCCGTGGATCTAAATATGTGCCAGAACTGCGGCGCCTATCTTATCCTCTCCGCCTCCAGCGATTACATCTTTTCTCTCTGGATTACCGTCGTCGTCGCGGCGACTTGATCTACACTCGACGTATCCTAAGCGGAGAAATTGGAAGCGAATTGCAGCAGTTCTTTCATCTGAACACTGAAAGTTCCACACGTGGTCACGGATGGAAATTGTTTAAACCGAGAAGACTCCATGTGCGGTCGAATCAAGCTCTATCCACGCGCTGGGTAATGACTGGAATCGCTTGCCGGAGCTCGTCGTTGATGCGCAGTCCGAGGAAAGTTTCAAGAAATTGTTGGATTCCCACTTGATAACTGTGCCCGGATATTGCTTCACAACCTAGCTTTAATGGTTCATTGTGGAACCCTATTTTCACTATGACCCCAGCAATGTTCGCAATGACTGGGAAGCGACGGAGCTGATAAAGGACTCTCCTTCTGCTCTCTACCATACAATGATACAGCGATACAATGATTGCGCGTTTTTCTGTTACGTATAAGGGCGAATGTTACGAAAATAAATAAATAAATAAATAAATAAACGTTTATTCTCGACAATGCGAGACACACCAGTACAGGCATGATCATGATTAGCTAACATAGAGTGATCAAACTGTACAGAGTACATGTTTGGCATAACAGTGAATGTAAGTGTATGGGTGTATATATGTTTGTAATTGTCTATGAATGTAGCTTGTATTTTTGAAGGTGCCGCAGAATTCTTGACTGTTGGTTATCGGTAGGAATGTGAGAATAAGCGATCGATGTCCGTGAGTTGGATACCATTTTCCGGATGTCCACGGCCCAGTGACTTTATTTTGTGACGAGTCACATCCGCCACATCACATTGTTGATAAGCAGACATTTGTGGCTTTTTATAGGGAGAAGGCTTGCCAGGCGAAAAAGCGCCACGTCCTGGAACACTGCCGCCCAACTATTTGCTGGAACGGGTTAAACCCGAACCACCCAGCTGGCACCACGAGGAGGTTGTTCGGCTAGCCAGCGTATTTGTGGCATTCGCACAGCTTCCAAGTTGGGAAGCCTTGGCTGTACGCGTGTAATCGGAGGCAAACAGAAGATCAGGAGAAGCTGGTGCTTAACTTAATGAGAACGTTTCGTCGGACCCAGGAGATGCGTGCCTTTGTGCGGCAGCAGTATGACATTCGTTTAACAAGGAGGGATTTGTATGTCATGCGGCGGCGTCATCGTAAGGCCTGTGTCACTGAGGTGGAGGAGGTGACTCAACTGTTGCAGAGAAATGGTGAGGTGAAAATTCTGCATGAGGGTAATCAGATTCCTTACCTATTTTTCGTACCTTCGCGCATGCTTGAATTGGTGGGCCAATACGGCGAGGTAATTTTGGCCGACTCCACGTATCAGATCAATTACGGAGGCTACATCCTGTGGCAGTGCATGTTTGTGGAGGTCAGCGGCCTCGGTATGAGTTTCTTTTATGCCCTATTGCCTAATGAGACGGAGGTTGCTTACGAGGAGGCAGTGAGAGGTATGTTGGAATTGGCCCCCGCGGTTGCCGGTGCTCGGACTTTGGTGATGCACAAGTGCACCGCGCAAGTGAATGCGTTTCGTAATGCGTACCCAAATGCGAACATTGTTTTCTGCCGGGTACACATTATGCGTGACATGCGGCAGCGTTGCTCACAACTTCCGTTGTGTAACGCGGAAGATAAGAAAGCTCTATTCAGCATGCTGCGGTCGTTGTTGTACACGTACGACTGCGCTCATTACCATCGGATTATGGAAGCGATATCCCTGCGGAGCGCAGAATGCTTCCAAAACCTGCTTCGTACATGGATCTCATGGCGGCTTAGCTGAGCGGCGCATTTGATGGGCCATGTAGATTTATTTGGATGCGACAGCACCAATCGCATTGAAAATGAGAATAAGCATCTGAAACAAACTTTGAGTGAGCGGTCAACACTACTTCACCTGTTTCAGGTGATAGTGCAGCGTGCCAGTAGCATGATTGAGGAGAGGGAAACAGTGCTGGCCAGAGATCAACTTGGTGTATGCGACGTTCAGCACGGTGTCAGCATTGGGGACGTTATTTTGCGCAGGCTCTCGTCCTACGCCCGGCGGCAGTACGCGCGGCACAGTGCTCAGGTTCGTATTCGCAGCGTAAACCAAGGCGGTGGTTGTTGGCTGGTGGACGACGACCGCATTGGTATGCAACGTGTTGTTATCGGAAATGGCAGTGCTTGTGGATGCAGATTTAATCGGCAGTGGCGCATTCCATGTGCGCACATAATTCACGTGGCGAACCTTCACGCGTACCAGGAGGAGGATATGCTTGATGGTTGCCGTTGGGTATTGCCAGCGATAAGTACATCTGCGCCGGTGCTTTCGGAGAATACGGAAGGGACGTTGACGGTGGCGCCGGTGAGATGCCCGAGTGATGTAGTTCTTGACCGGGCCGCGGAAATTCGCATCACTCGGGATATGTTTGCGGCTCTGGAAACGTAGATTCTGAGCATGGGCACCGAGGAGTTCCAGCGCCCCATGGGCGTGTTTGCATGCGTGTGGGAGCCGCTCACAAGTCCCAGTGAGGTTCAGCTTTACGCGCGAAAATCGCAGTTGGACCAACTGCAACGGTTATCCTCGGAGAACCTGCCTACCTTCCAAGGAATGCAGCCGTCATCCTCCGCTGCATCTACCCACGTGACGGCAGGCAATGGTACGCGTAACAGCATGACTTCACCGGAGAGGGACGTCAGCGAAGGGATAACATTGGTGTCCCCGTTGGCTGGTGTTTCCCAGTCTCCTTGCGACGACCGCAGACGTCGCAGACGGAAGTCGCCTTTGTTACCCCGTGCAGTTGAGGTGGTGGAAGGCAGCATGACATCACGGGAGTTGACATTTCTGACCCTTAAAAGAAGGACATCAGCGCGCCACCGCACATACACATGGCGTACAAAGAGAGGGACTGCTGAAAAAGTAGCGGACAGCGCCGTTTGCGCTTTATGTGAGGAGGAAGAGGACGCTTGCGGGAGCTCGGAGATTGTCGATTGCATAAGTTGTGATGTTTGCTTCCGGCGGTTTCATCAAACATGCGCTTCATTCCATGGGGAGGCGGCATATACATGTGCGCGTTGCTGTGGGTAAGTTCAATTTCACTTTGTTTAGGTTGCTTTTCTTTAGGGATACACAGAAACAGTATGAGAATACTGCATGAAGAACCTCTGGAAATAAATAAATAAATAAATATTTTATTCTCGACTATGCGAGGCACGCTCATGGAGGCATGATCAGACATGTACAACGGTACAAACATTATAATGCAATTGTAACCGTAACGCAGAAAATTGTTCATATATCCAAGATTGGAACTGTACAATGTTGAAAATGCGAAACAATAAGTTGGCTGTCATGAGATACGGGACCTCAGCTAATAAGAGATTGAGAAACCTGAATGATCCACTGAAAGGTAATGGAAGAGCCCGCACACAAGGAAGGAAAAGGGCAACGTATGGTAGGATGTAAAACGACAACAGTATATACAGATGTAGAAGTCCCAGTGTAACGATCCTATGTAGAATTGTGACGCTAGTTGACCTGCCAGTGTAAAGTTATGGGCTGTGACTTTATTCGGTGGCGAGTCACATACGCCACGTTGCAGTGTTGTTAAACGGACATTTGTGGCTTTTTGTAGGGAGAACGCTTGCCAGGCGAAAACCCACCACGTCCTGGAACACTGCCACCAATCCACTGAATGGCAAATTGTAACTGGCTATGTTTCTTGTTAAAAGTCTGTTTGCTCGGTTATTCGCAGTCAGGTTGCGTCCCATTTTTTCCGCTGGTTGATGAAATAACTGGTTGCCTATTGCGTTCCTGGGTCCTGTCCGTTGGTAGGTCGGGTACTAAACATTCTTATTGAATATAATGTGTTGATCCTTCGCAGAACCACATGAAGTCATCTCTGATTATGTATATTTGCCGGGGAGCGAAGAATTTGTGTCCAGCTACCCTCACTGGACATCGGTGGTTGGGTGCAAATAGTTAGAGTGGAAGTGAGGCCATGGTCCAGGTAAGTACTTGTTGGTTATTTCGTCCCATCCCAGACGGAGGCAGTTCCTCAGTTCAATCCCGAAGCTCTCCGATTGGAAAACCCTTGCAATCGGTAAGTTCCCACGGCACTGCCTTTCTTCCCCAACTGCATATATCCTTGACTATTTTGGGACCAGTGCAACGTTGGGCATGGGTGTTATTCATGGTGTCTTGTGTCTTCCAATTACAACGCTTCGCGCTGTGATTGTAAGACACCGATGGGTTCTTATTTAGCTTTAGAGGGTTGCCTATTCCGGGGGGCCCAGAGAGCGATTCCAGAAGACAGATCGAGTTGCAGGGAAACTTTTATTGGTTCAGCAAAAGATTCCCTGTTAGCTAGCTATAAACGAACGACACCGTGGACGCTCTAGCTAGGGGACGGATCAAGCACAGCACACAGAGCAGTCGCGCGTTGCAACCGAAGCGAGCGCCAAGCAAAAATGGCGATGAGCAAGTAAAGCATTCGAACTCAGCAAGCAGTTCAACAAACCACACCGGTTGCCTAAGTGTACAATTAAAGAATTTTGGCTAGAATTTTACACAAGCAAACCGGGGAATCTCCAGACTGCTACAAGCTGAGTTTACTTGGTGTAAACGCAGGTCCTTAAACTGCTGCAAGAAATGAACCGTTACAAAGCAGCTGCGTGTGATTCCATTCACCGGAAGCTTCTGCAAGAGCTTGCGGTGTAACTTACTGGACCGCTGAGGATGGTTTTTCCGAATTCACTTGACAGTTGTACATTACCTTCCGAATGGAAGGAGGTTGTCATCTGTCTTATCTTCAAAACGTCCAACGTCCGTTGTGATTACGTTGACAATATTTAGTGTCTGCTGAAGGAACCGCCATTGATTACAGTCATGCTGTTGTCGTTGTTGTAAGGTTGCGTCAAGGGCATGCAGTTCTGGGACGCCATGCACAATGATGCAGCATGGTTGAGTGGGTGGCGTCAGTTGCTGTCTGCGCGCAGCGCGCTTAGTCCAAGGGATGTCGGGGAAGATACGAATTTAGTAAATGCCGAGAGACGCATTGTTTCTGAGTAGGTGTGCTGACAACAGGACATGCTCCATAGCCGGGCCTGGCTGCAAGTCAACACGCGGAAGTCTTGGCTTACCGGCGTTCGGAGATGAAGTGTGACGAGTCAGTCTTGTGAGACTAATGAATTTCCTTTCAGGGAGGTTTAACGCGGTACAGATTGAGCTCCACATAGTGGAATCATGAGAATGTCGATTCTGAAGTTGCGGGTCGTTGGACTCGGGCACGTTTGTACATGTGACAGAATTAGGAGCAGGGCTGCACTAGAAATCAATCCACACTTCCATAAGCCAGATAGTCAACGCCGAATCCCCTATGTCTTGCAACCTTTATCATACATTCTCCGAATGACTTCTTCTATGAAATACATGCCGAGGACTTATATAAACCATATTTTACATTCTGTTTCCTTTTTAACGCCTTACTTAGGGTTATATTTCAACTTTTACACTTTTAGTCAACTTTGTAATTACTGATCAAATTTCGCATTTTTGGAGGTTTTGAACACCTTGGAAACACCTTGCGAAAGAAATTCCTCCATTAAAACGATTACTTTTTCAGAACGCAGAAACAGGTTGTCCTCATGAACAACAGCCCGCATTCAAAATCGCGCCTGCGGCGGATGTGACGGACCCCATTTTGCTAACCGCATTGCTAAGCAATCGAATAGGCGGCAAACGGTTGATAGCTCTTTAGCACACTGAAACACAGTTTTAAGGTTACACCAGATTAGAATGCCAGCGTCTAGAGGTCAATTGTTTCACTTCCGTCTGACCAATCAACAAAAGTCACCATTTTAAAGTACCCTGCTAAGACTGCGACTACAGGGTAGCGCTCCTGTTGTGCCTCCGCATTAACTTATCCAATGTCCGCTATCTTTTCCTTTCTCTCTTTGTTCTTCAGATTCCTTCCCGAGAAACTCCAACATTAATAAACTTGAAGACAAAGACTGGTGACGAAGTATCCAAATCAAACGGTAGCGATTGACATCATGAGCCATGACATCAGAGCCAGTAACAGATGCATCTGGTGGTATGCAGTGTGACGTCTGCTGCCGCTGGTATCACGAAAGCTGTACCGGCCTACAAGCTGACCAGTACCAAATGCTATCATCAAGCGTCCACTTTCTTTTCAGCTGCGCTGAATGCTGCGCTAAAAGATCGACGCGCCCGGCTGTCACCGGTGCTAAACTTTCAGCGTTGGCTTCAAGGTTGGCAGATGTTGAGTTGGCGATAGCTAAACTCGCCTCTATTGCGTCGCTCGATACGAAAATGGATTTAATTTTAAAATCCCTAAATATTTCGTTTGAAGACACAGCAATAGCCGGCAACATTGCTGACGATCCATCCACTGGAGTCTGTCACTCGATCATAAAGTCGCACATCCTACCGGCCAATCCAGGTAGCATTGCTGGCGGTCCTCATGATCCGATCAAAGTGAAGAAAAATGGGGTGCGGAAATACCAAAAGCCCTCTGCTAAACCCAGAGAAATAGTTGCCACGGCATCGAAAGAGATGCCGTCTTTGACAGTCGTAAAGTCGTCTGAAGGTTGCACACAGAACTTTCCACAGACGCTGACTCTCTCGGCCGCCGGTGAACCAGCCTGTTCTGACGAAATGCTGGTAACTGCTCAATGCGATACGAAGTCAGCGGGCCCTGCTCCAGTGAGCCAAAAGAAGAAGCGGACAAGATCTGCTCGTAAAACTTTGAAGGGGCTTGAAGACCCAGGAACCAGTAAGACGCCGGCAATAGAGCGGAAAACCTACGCTACCGTTGCTTCGGCGTCGTTTGGGAAGCCAGCGACAGTCCCACCGCCAATGGTGAAAACAGCTGGTATAGGTGTCGAATCAAAGGCACGTGGGGTAAACACTCCCCGTCGTGCCGACTCTTTCACGGATAGTAGCGTTATATTCCGTAACGTTACTGAATCTGAGGCTGTTCTCCCAAGGGAACGCATCTTGGATGACATCAAGTGGCTGAAACTGTGTGTCAGCAAGCTGCTTCCACCTGGTTTCCCTGGTGTCACTGTCAGAAAGCTGACCAGATTGGGGAACGTTCCTATCGCTACGCCAAATCCACGACCCCGACTACTTCGCGTAGTCCTTTCTACCTCGGAGGAACGCAAATCGTTACTGCGATTTGCATTCAAACTTAAGGGTAGTGGTGTCAGCGTTCAGCCGGACCTCGCACTGGCAGATAGGTTGAAGTTAAAGGAGGCTATCAAGGACCTCAAAACTAGACGGGCGGCTGGTGAACAAGGCCTCCGTCTGGTGGGTTTTCAGGTGGTCAGCCGGAAATTACTTTCCGCCCTATCAGAACCAATCCTGATGGCGCACGACCCAGGGATGGTCGTGCCGACTTCCTTGAGGTAGTACTTAGCAACGTGTGTAGCCTAAGGAACAAGGTGCACGAGTTGGGTCTACTTGTAGACAAATCTCGTCCCGACATACTTGCTTTCACTGAGACGTGGTTGTCTCCGGATATCACGGACGGTGAGGTATATTTACCTGGCTACGCGCTGCTTAGAACTGCTCGCTCCGTTGGTCGCCAAGGCGGAGGCGTTGTACTGTATGTGAGCTGTAACTTAGATGTGTTGAGGACTTGCACATTCCAGTCGTCGGATCAGACTGTTGAAGCCCTATCGGCTGTTTTGTGCACTTCCTCTACCCAGTTTACAGCTATAGTAGTATACTGAAGTCCTGGAAGTTCCTCCAGGGGGATACTTGACTTTATTCGCACTCAGTCTGCGAATAAGTGTTTAGTTCTAGGGGATTTCAACCTCCCGGAAGTCTGTTGGGCCGATCTTTCTTGCAATTCGGCATTAGGAACATTCGGTGCAGACTTCCTTGAACTGACTCTCCAAGTGCCTTTGCACCAGTTCGTTGACTTTCCCACTAGGTATATGGACAACCAAATGCCATCTACTTTGGATTTGGTTTTCGCTAAGTCCCTGGACTTCGTGACTGACGTTTCATGCGGTGCACCTCTAGGGTCCAGCGATCACGCATGCATATCCTTTCGATGTGCTCTTTCAAGGCACCAAGAGACCGCTGTTGAATTACTTCCGAATATTTGGCGGGCGGACTTTAGTGCAATGCGAACTAAGGCTTCAGTTCTGAACTGGGAGATTTCGATGGCTGACTCTGTCCAGTTAGCCTGGGATAAATTTAAGGCATACCTTACGGAGGTTTCCGCACCCTATATTCCACTCATTAGGAAAAGAGGGTTAAGGGCACAGCCTCCATGGATAGATACCACAGGCAAGTACCTACTCAAGAAACGGTCTAGATGCTGACGAACCTACCAAGCAACTCCATCAGCCAGTACCTATGATAGTTATCGAAAGAATAGAAATAAATGTAAGCAACATCTCAGAACTGCTCGTCTCCAATACGAGCAGGGTTTAGCGGACTCGGCCGCAGTTAATCCCAAGAAGTTTTTTGCCTACGTTAAAAGACGCAGCGGGGCCAAACTGTCTATACCAGCTTTATTGCGAGCAGATGGGACCCCTGCGCAAACTGACTATGACAAGGCTTGTATACTGAGTGAGCAGTATACTACGGTCTTTGCTCGGGAGACCTCTTTACCGCAGGTTGAATTGGTTTCAAGAGTTCCAGAGGATTCTTGTTTAGCTGAATTTAGCATAACGGAGACTCAGGTCTTCGAGCTACTGCAAGGCATTAATCCCTCTAAAGCTTCCGGCCCTGATTCAATTCATCCGAAGCTGTTGCATGAACTGGCCACTGAGCTGAGTGGTCCGCTCACGTGCGTATTTTCAATATCGCTGGACAGCTGCAGCCTACCTTCGGAATGGAAGGAGGCAATCTGTCCGATTTTTAAGGGCGGTGACAGCGCTCTACCCGCGAACTACCGGCCTGTCAGTTTGACAAGCGTAGTAGTCAAGTTGTTCGAGAAGCTGATAAGGGATTCAGTGGAGAACCACCTGAATCGATTCAACCTTCTCAGTGTTGCACAACATGGATTCCGCAAAGGATTTTCATGTCAGACTAATTTACTTGTAGCTCGTGAAAGCTGGGCCGAAGCGGTAGACAGTGGCCACGCTGTAGACGTGCTATTCGTAGATTTTCCGAAAGCTTTTGACACTGTTCCACATCTTCGGCTCTCACTAAAGTTGAGATCTTACGGGATATCTGGTCGCGCCCTTCAATGGGTGTCTGCCTTCCTTGAGGGGAGGGAACTGCGTACGGGTGGGGCGTAGCCTTTCGCTCAGGCAAGCTGTCCTTAGTGGCGTTCCGCAGGGCTCGGTATTGGGGCCATTGTTGTTCGCGATCTATGTAAATGACTTGCCGGGAGAGCTAGGGGTGTCATCATTAATGTTTGCTGACGACCTTAAGCTCTGGAATATTGTGGATATCCCGGGGGGTCCTGAGGCAATTCAGCGTGCCTTGGATGGACTCTGAGAATGGTCTATCTTATGGTTGATGCCTATAAATAGGGCCAAATGCTCTGTACTCCGAATCGGAGCTGCTAATCCTCCCACCCGATATGTTCTCGGCGGTGGTGAACTCCCTGTTGTCACTCAGCAGGTTGATTTAGGAGTCGTACACGCATCAGCACTTCATTCTGGAGACAACTGGAAGAAGGCTGCTTGTCGAGGGTTTCGTATGATGTGGTTTATCCGCCGCTCTTTCGGAATCTTAACGGCCAAGTTGTTTGTGAAGCTATTTTCGGCATTCGTCCGACCCCACCTGGAATATTGTATTCAGGCTTGTCCACCATGTCTTAACCGAGACAAAATGGACTTGGAGAGGGTGTTACGAGTGGGCACTCGGTTAGTGCAGGGTCTACGGGGACAGACGTATCCTGAACGCTTGCTCAGTTTGGGGATGTACTCCATGCACTACCGAAGGATAAGAGGGGACCTGATTATCACTTATCGTATTTTGACGGGTAAGCTTGGCCCGGACTTGTCAGGGCTTTTTAGTCCCGCTACGTTACCTAGTCTCCGCGGTCACCCACTGAAACTGCCTATACCACGGTCTGATAGGATTAGGACGGAAACTCGTCTATCGCGCCGAGTTATAGATCGCTGGAATTCTCTTCCAGATCACGTGGTTAGGGAACCTACGGTTAAGGGTTTTGCGCGCCAGCTCGATGCTCTTGGGTGGCAACAGCAAACCTTTCCCTTTTCCTAGCTGACTCACCTTCATTTTTCAGTTCTTTTTTTATTGACTCAAATATCTTGGTATTCCACTTGCTTAGCTCTTACCACTTTCTCTTTTGCCTCCTGCGATTACTTTTTTCTCATTCTTACTTCACGTAACCGACCCAGCAGGGACTGCTAGGGCAGGATACGTGGGCATTAATTGGTTGGACAGGGTGTGCTGCGGTCTTTGTTTTAGGTCCATCAGTATTTCAAAGTTCGCCAACTCCTGGTTCAACCACCCGCCGAAGAAGGAACACTCACGGGATCTATCCTATCGTTCCAGTCCCGCTTGAACTTGAACTTGAATGTGTTCACAGACCTGGTAAGCGACACATTAATGCCGACGCGATCTCTCGGCGAAGAGGTCATCATCAAGTGGGCTGTCCCTCGTGTGCACAACATCATGTCGACGTGATTTCCTTGGTTATCTTTATCTTTGCACGATAGCCAGCTGTTTGTGACGGTATGTTGTCTACACAAGGTGTAGGCGCCTTGACCCTGAATGTTTGCTTAGGGCATTAAGGTTTTCAGGTAAGTCCCCTTCTATCCCTCTTCTTATTCTTTATTTCATAGGTCCTCATGGTTGTATGGCAGCGAAGCATCAGTTCAAATGGCTGATGTACTGCTGTGTGATGATGATGA
>CALYDF020004574.1:0-16681 GCA_944474145.2 Dicrocoelium dendriticum
CTGGAGATTCTGAATTAGTTGTGTTTTGAACTGTCGAAAATTATGGCCTCTGCGATGACGTTGAGCGTGCGTAAGTTCTGGCTGGTATACCTTTTTGACCAGGGATTTCCCGCTTTCAGGGAGTCGTGTGGGCGTAGATTAGTGAACGAAGGATTGTGCCTCATCCATATGCCTGAAGGAAAATCGGGTTGCCACGTTGTAATTCTTAATTATATGCTGGATTGTCGAGCGGAGAAGAGCTATCGGACGCTCCTTCTCATCCTCACAGTGGTGCGGTTTATTGATATTGTGTTTAAAGCACAGGCCATTAAAAAATATATAGAATAATAATCGCCAACGGAACGTGTCCAGTAACGAGCAAAAAAAGATTTCAGCCGCGCCACGCGAATCAGCCCATCAAATGTGCAATCAGACGCAGCGGCAGCTGCGTCAATATATACAGCGAGGGCGCGCCACCCTTTTAAGACGGATTCGCGAACCGGTCGCACCTTATGGTTGCAAACCACTGGCGCGCGGTGCAACGTGGCCGGACTTTGTCTGGCGCATGAGTGAATCTGGAATACATCTAACTAAATGCTGCTGAAGTGCAGACTCATCATAGAGTCACAAAAGGCATGCAAGCCATCTGCAGCACGAATGAGGGTCCGATCTTCGTGCGATAGTTCTACCCACAGGTGAGAACATTTAATCGCTGGACTGGAATCGCCA
Source organism: Dicrocoelium dendriticum (assembly GCA_944474145.2). Lineage (NCBI taxonomy): Eukaryota > Metazoa > Platyhelminthes > Trematoda > Plagiorchiida > Dicrocoeliidae > Dicrocoelium > Dicrocoelium dendriticum. Next base: position 709 of record CALYDF020004574.1, read on the forward strand.
TTGTGCACCATTGCACCAACGCAATGGGTTTCGACCCGAGTAATAAGGGGCTTAGAATGTGTCGTGACAGACTTGTTCTTCCCGTTGCGGCAGGGCCGTGAGCTAACTCACGAGCGTGATACCAAGGCTTAATAAGTGCGAGTAAATATGATGATCGGCGACCAATTATGGGTCTACCTGATGGCTACGAGGGACTCAGATGTCTGTTAAACCAAACCGTGTCCACCGGGTTCGTGTCCACGTAGCTGTGAGCAAAACCTAGCAGTAACACCTAAACCACACATGTGGACTGTTGGTAGTCACGTGGGGCATGCAGCGAAGCTGCTGGTGCTTTTCTTAATTAATTCCACATAGAAATGGGGGTTTTACGCAGGGCATCATTCGTGATTGCGGACAGAGGAATTAGAAGTATGGCAAACAGTCCGTAGTACTACGATTTCACGTAATCGTCCTCTGATCTAAATGACATTACCCCGCTCCACACATTAAAAGGATACGACCAAAAAGGATGCCAGCACCCACCGAAGACGGAGAAAGTTTCATCGCCACCGTTCAGAAAATATGATACCCAAACGGCGAAGACTGAGTGTAGCCCCTTACTGATTACAGTGATTTCATTGACTTCCAGAGATACGAAGTTCAGCGGAACACGCCAGAGGCTTCACTTGTTTGATAAATAGAAGTGCGTAGCAGACCTGCGTAGGCTCATTCAATTGCACTCTCCAATAGCCAATACGATATCAGCTATAACCTCGAGCAAGACTGCCGGCCACAAAATGATCTGGTCTTGATAGTGCCTTAATTGGCTGGCTTGCCGAACTACCTCCTCGTGGTGCCAGCTGGGTGGTTCGGGTGTACCTTGTTCCAGCAAAGTGTTCGGCGACAATGTTCCACCTCCGTGGTGCATTGTATTCCAGCAATTGTGCTGACTTCATGGGGAGTATTGGGCCCCTGTTTGGTAATCTACCAAACAAAGGCGCATGAGCTGATCATTCAGTCAACGCCTCCCAATGGGCGCGATTCCCTAAATTCGCCCCGCTGCCTTGCGGGTAGGTTATTTAGCCAAAGGCTCGGGGTGGAGTCCCCTAAGTCAACTCCCTACTTCGGCTTGGGCAACCGGGTAGTATCACGCCCTCTCACAAAACCATGGACTGTACTACAACGCGCTCATCAGCTACTGTTCCTGCTACTCACTTTCACGCTACTCCATCACACGCCAATTGTTTGTTTGCTAACAATCCTCACTTTCGGTTACCCGATTCATCTGTTCAACAATCTGGCTGCGATTCCGGTTGCTCCGCAGATCAAGGAATTCAACCTATGGCTCTCCTTCGTCCCCGATCCTCGTTCCGTCTGGCGTGCTTCAACGTCCGGACGCTCATGCAGATTGGACAGCAAGCCGGTCTAGCGCGCACCCTAGATTCCCTAGACATTGATGTCTGCTGCCTTTCAGAAACCCGATTGCAAGATCCCAGCACTGTGCTTACATTGACATCCCCCACTGACCACGAAGCCAGATATCACCTGCGTCTTTCTGGAGATCCAGAAGCAAGCTCAGCGGGTTTGGCTGGTGTAGGTATAGCACTGAGTGGCAAGGCCGAGGCGGCACTACTGGACTGGTTCCCGATTAACAGCCGACTATGTGCAGTTCGGCTTCGGGGTTCATGTAGAATCAACAGGCAACGCGAAGAGAGACGCAACTTGTTTGTGATCTCTGTGTACGCTCCAACTGACTGCAGTAGCGACTCGGTCAAGGACGATTTCTACCGAGATCTACAACAGCTCTTGACTAATGCTAAAAAGTCGGATGTCGTTATCCTTGCTGGGGATTTTAATGCACGGGTTGGCCGCCTGTTACCATACGAACGCCACCTTGGTGGTCATCACGCGCTCGATGAGAACCGCTCTGATAACGGAGAGAGACTTCTCACATTGTGCGAGGACAACCGTCTGTTTCTCTCGAGCACAAGCTTCAGGCGTACGAAGAATCGTTCCGCAACTTGGCGTCCCCCTTCATCAACACAACCGTGGTCTCAAATTGATCACATTGCGATTAGCTTCAGATGGCGCGGCAGCGTACTAAACTGCAGGTCCTTTTGGTCCACTTTCGTTGATTCAGATCATGCTCTGGTCTGCGCGAAAATCTGTATCAGTTTTGGAGGATCCCGAAAAACGAAACACCGCAAGATTGATGTAAACAGATTAACTGATTCCTCTGTCCAGGAGAGCTATCAGTCTTCACTGGCATATGCACTCAGTTGCAATCCACCGCGAGAAGTGGAACAACACTGGACTTGTATACGGAAAGCGCTGACCATTTCCGGACAGTCATACTGCGGTCTAACTCGACGCCCTTTGAAGTCTTGGATCTCTGCTCGTTCTCTGGAGCTCTTCGAACGCCGCAAAGATATCTCCGCGGAATCAGATTGCAACGAGCGCCGCCGTTCTACCAACCGGCTGCTTAAGCAAAGCCTCCGCAAGGATCGCGAGACATGGTGGTCTGAGCGTGCTTTAGAGATGGAGACTGCTGCCCTCTCTGGTAACACTCGCAGGCTTTTCCAACTCATTCAGTCCACTGGCCTCAGGAAGCCTGGTGTCAGTGAGGTCATTTGTGAGCTGGATGAGTCACCGATCACCAACCAACAGAGGCGTATGGACCGCTGGGCCGAGCACTTTCACTCGCAGTTCAACTGGCCTCCACCATCCATCAGTACATGCAGTACACCTTGCTGTCCACCTTGGCTAGTCCCATTGAATCCACCCAGCGAAGCAGAAGTCTGCCTCGAGATTCGACGCTTGAAGCGCTTCAAGGCTGCCGGCTTAGACGGACTTCCTCCGGAGCTATTCAAGTACGGCGGTGTGGCAGTCATTAACTAGCTAACCGCGCTGTTCGCAAAAATTTGGCATGAAGAGAAAGTGCCTCCCTCTTGGGGCGAATCAGTTATTGTCCCAATTTTCAAGAAAGGCGCTCGCACTTCATGTGCAAATCATCGCGGGATTAGTCTTATTTCGGTTGCCTCTAAGCTGTTGGCATCCATTCTACTTCGTAGACTATCCCCAGTACGTGAATCGTACTACCGTGAAGACCAAGCTGGTTTCCGTCCTGGCCGCGGATGCGTGGATCAAATCTTCACGCTCCGCCAACTCCTTGAACATCGCCACATTTATCACAGGCCCACTATCATTGCATTCCTAGGCATACGTGCTGCTTTTGACTCCGTTGATCGACCTGCTTTATGGCGTTGCTTACTGAAGAACGGGGTGCCAGAGAAATATATCGCCATCTTACGAGCACTTTACCTTCACACATCCGGCAGAGTGAGGGTCTATGGCAAGCTTTCTTCGCAATTCGCTGTCAATAGCGGTGTGCGACAGGGCTGCCCTATGTCCCCATTCCTCTTCAACTTCGCAATCGAAGACGTTCTGTCGAATGCCCTAGAAGGTTTCCAACATTTTGGCCTAGAGCTTCTACCGGGTGAGCGCGCGACCGACTTAGTTTATGCTGATGATATCGCCTTACTTGGTGACGATCCTCAGGGTATGCAACTCATTCTGGATCGTTTGGCGATTGAAGCATCTAAGTATGGCATGAGCTTCGCCCCATCGAAGTGTAAAGTACTGCTCAAGGATTGGCTTTCACCTGCACCCGTGCTCACTCTCCAAGTTGCACAACTTGAACAGGTAGATAGTTTCGTCTACCTTGGGAGCTGTGTTTCCGCTGACGGCACAATCAACAAAGAAGTTTCGCTTCGTATCGCTAAAGCTCGATCAGCATTTGTCAATCTGAGGCACTTATGGCGTCGTCGCGACGTCTCATTCTCACTAAAGGGCCGAGTTTACAGCGCGTCCGTTCGCTCAGTATTGTTGTACGGGAGCGAATCCTGGCCGATTCGCGTGGAAGACATGCTTCGTCTTTCTGCGTTCGATAACGGTTGCTTAAGGAGGATCGCTCGTGTTCGGTGGCAACATCGAGTTACCAGTAATGACGTTCGACGTCGCGTCTTGGGGAATGCAAGTATTTCCTTCAACAAACTGGTTTTGTTGCGCCAGTTAAGATGGCTCGGTCATGTCCTACGCATGGCACCAGAGCGTCTACCGCGTCGCGCTCTATTCCCTCGTCAAGGACCTGGCTGGAAGCGACCGCGTGGTGGTCAGCCTTCCACTTGGCGGCAGCACATGAAATCGCTGACGTCGTGTCTAGTCGCTGTTGGACCCGTACGTCTTCCAGGATGGGGACCCAAAGATGCTGAGTGCCAATGGCTTAGGACACTTGAAGACATGGCCCGCAACCGGAATCAATGGAAGAATTGTGTACAGTGTTGTGTTGATTCACATGTTTAATTCTACAAAAATTGAAAATGACAAAAAAAGAGAAAAAGCGGCGTGTGACAAACAAACTAAAAATGTTTTGTTCTGTTTTTTTGTCAAAATATTCCATTTTCTTGCGGCATATTAGCTGAAGTGTGTTGCCCACCTTCAGCTAGCATGCCATGACGATTCTGACGCAATGACTGTCTCTTATACACTGATTTCCATGGCTTTCTTGGCTCTATGTCTAGTTACTAGACTGTTGAGATTACATACATACATACACGATCGGAATGCGGCAATCATAGAGGGATCAGTCTGATTTCGATTGCCTCTAAATTGCTTGCCTCTCTCATTCTCCACAGACTGACTGGCACTCGTGAAATCCAGATCCGTGAAGAGCAAGCCAGATTTCGTCGAGGTTGGGGCTGCATCGATCACATCTTCACCTTGCGTCAAGTGTTGGAGCACCGCCATGTTTATTGGCGACCCACCGTTGTCGTGTTTCTTGACATAAAAGGTGCCTTCGACTCGGTCGATCGATGTGCCCTTTGGGACTGTCTGCTGAGGAAAGGTGTGCCTGATAAATATGCAAACATTATCAAAGCGCTGTACGCGCATGGTTCGGGCAGGGTGAGGGTTTATGGCAAACTGTCGCTACCCTTCAGTATCACCAGTGGTGTGAGACAAGGATGCCCGCCGTCACCTTTCCTCTTCAACTTCGCTATTGATGAAGTCATTGAAACAGCGTTCGCTGGACACGACCTAGAAGGTGTAGAGCTACTTCCTGGTGAACGACTTCTTGACTTAGAGTATGCGGACGATATTGCCCTATTCTGTGACAGCTCCCAAACATGCCAAACAGCACTGGACCGATTAGCCCTGGCTGTCAATCGTTTTGGGCTATGCTTTGCTCCATCGAAATGCAAAGTACTTCTCCAAGATTGGCAGGGACCCAACCCTGCGCTAACGCTTGGTAGTGATCTGCTAGAAGTCGTTCAGCAATTTAAGTACTTGTGCAGCTATATTAGCACCCGTTTGATTGCAGATGAGGTTACGAACCGTATAGCAAAAGCTCGAGGTGCTTTTGCCAATCTCCGCCACCTGTGGCGCAGACGCTACATTACTCTCGCCCTGAAGGGCAGAGTTTACAACGCAGCCGTCCGTTCAACTCTCCTATATGGCTGTGAAACCTGGCCCATCAGGTCGACAGACATAAAGAGACTTGTCATATTCGATCACCGCTGCCTTCGCAGCTTAGCTCATGTCTGGTGGGAGCCCCGCATGAGCAATGAGCGTGTTCCGCATCGTGTATTTGGCGCAGGAAGAGCGAGTGAACCGCTCAGCACCATTATATCACGCTCTAGGCTCCGATGGCTGGGCCACGTGTTGCGCATGCCAGCACACCGACTCCCGCGACGTGCATTGTTTGCGCGTTGTAGGTGCGGTTGGAAGAGGAGGAGGGGAGGCCAAGTGATGACTTGGTCGAGAGAAATGAAAACCCTCACTTCGGAGTTGGCGTCGGTTGGTGCATCCCGACTGCCTGGCCGGAGTCCTAACAACGGTGAGCAGCTTTGGTTAGACACACTTGCTGATATGGCTTGGAGCCGGCCCCAATGGCGTTTGTGTTGTGTGTTCCTTTGTCCACCCCCCTCCTGCTTAGCATCCCCTCTAGTCACAATCTCATTTGTTAGACATAATATGACTCTTTTACGGCAGCCAGCTGTTAGCTCTCCGGAACGATGTCCATCCGTTACTGGGGACTCAGCGGGCGTGCCACTGTTTATTTTCCTTTTCTTGTCTTTTGTATTGCGGCACAACAGTTGATGTGTTTTCCACCTCCAGCTAACATGTAATGATGATGATCTACGTACAAAGTTTCTATGTCCCCTTTTACAATGCCCGGTCTGATAGACGGCCACCAAGCCCAGCTACTTATTGATACAGGTGCCACATGCTGCGTTCTATGAACAAACCTTTTCGATTGTGCATCTAGAGTAGCGCCAGGTTCACACACTACCCAGCTGATCACAGCTAACGGTTCAAGGATCCCAACTCAGGGCAGTTCCCGGCGACGGTTTGACGTTGGAACGCTCAGCGTAATGTGTGATTTTATTGTGGCTCCTATCACCTGGGACGCAATACTGGGCATTAGCTTTCTCAAGACTCATGGCGCTGTACTAGATGTTAAAACGCGTTCTGTTGGTTTCCAAAGTAGCAACGTTCCGCCCGCCCACCTCCTCCAGGTAACTGTAGAGAGCTCCGAACCTTCGGATAGCCATAGGTCGGCTAAACTGTTGGAGGACGTCCAGGCTGAGTCTGAAAGCAAGGAAACCCTCGGTCAACTCTTACGTCAATTGTCTGATGTGTTCGACGTTAATCGCGACCATCCTGGGAGGACTGCCATACTGCAACACCGAATTAATACAGTGGGCACTCATCCGGTTCGACAACAGTGTAGATGTGTGCCCATCCATTATCAGCCGCAATTAGACGAAATGATAAAGGACATGCTACGCAAAAGATTATTCGCCCATCTTCTTCCCCTTGGTCGTCCCCTATAGTACTCGTTAAAAAGAAAGACGGAGGATTGAGTTTATGCGTAGATTACCGTAAACTGAACGCGATCACTCAACGGGGCTCCTTCCCTCTCCCAAGGATTAATTCCACACTTGAAGCAGTTGCTGGAGCCCGATGGTTCTCAACTCTTGATCTGACATCCGGGTACTGGCAAGTGGAAGTGTATCCGTCTGACAAACCAAAGACAGCGTTCGCAGTTCCATCCGGATTGTACGAGTTTGAAACTATGCCGTTCGGCCTCACTACTGCACCAGCCACATTTCAGCGATTAATGCAAAAGGGTTAGGGCAGCTGGTTCCACATTGTTGCTTGATTTATCTTGATGACATCATTGTCCACGGCAGATCAGAAGAAGAGCACAATCGTCGGCTCGCAGAAGTGCTAAGCAGATTACGCGACGCCGGTTTAACTCTAAAAACAAAAAGCAGATTTCTTCGAAAACAGGTCTCTTTCCTTGGCCACATAATATCCGATAGAGGGTGCGAAGTCGAGAAAGAAAAGATCGGGCGCACACTCAACTGGCCAACTCCTTGCAACGCGAACGAGGTTCGTAGCTTCATGGGACTCGCATTCTACTATCGGAAGTTCGTTAAAATCGCTGCGATCGCGGCCCCCTTGCATCTTCTCACAGAACAAGGTCGCTCATTCGTCTGGACCAGTGAGTGTGCAGCTGCGTATGCACAGGGTTGATTGTGCCGCCTCAACATTGTCGAAAAGCAAGACGATATCGTCCGCATAATCTAGATCAACTAACCGTTCACCAGGCAGCACTTCAACACCTACATCGTGAGATTCCGCAAGGGAACACTCCATGATAGAATCCACGACGAAATTGAACAAAAATGGGGAAATCGGACAACCCTGACGAACGCCACTTGTAGTCTAAAAGCTATCCGATAGGGCACCATAGACCCTGACGCGGCCTCTAGTGTTCGACTATAGAGCACGAAAGATGTTCACATATTTCGTGGGAACACCTTTCCGCACAAGTATTTCGAACAGAATCGATCGATAGACATAATCGAACGCACTCTTGAAATCAAGGAACACAGCTATTGTCGGTCTGCGGTATGCGTGGCGCTGCTCTAGCACCTGCCGCAAAGTGAATATCTCGTCTATACAGCCACGTCCTGGGCGAAAACCGGCCTGCTCTTCTCTAATCCGAGATTCCCGTTCTGCAGTGAGGCGACGAACGATAATCGAGGCCAGTAATTTTGTCACAACTGGCGTTAGGCTAATACCCCTGTGGTTCGCACAGTCTGTGCGACTTCCCTTTTTGTATATTGCCACTATAATCGATTCGCTCCAATTAGCCGGCACACTCTCTTCGTTCCAGATACGTTCGAATAGGGAGGTCAGTGCTTTGCAGAGGACCTCACCTCCATCCTTAAATAGTGCAGGTGGGAGGGAATCCGGGCCAGTGGCACGAAAACGATTGAGGGCTGTGATCGCGTTTCGGACCTCGGCCTCCGACGGAGGCTCTAAACTAACCGTCCTTGGCTCGTCCTGCATTACCTGAGTAGGAAGAGGTCCGGGAGCAGGGGGCAAGCTGAACTGATGTTCAAAGTGTTCAGCCCAACGAGCCATACGGCGCTCCTTATTGTGTATCATCGCACCCGCGCTGTCCCTGATTGTCTCACTGACGCCTGGTTTTCTCGGACCAGTGGTGCGTATTAGCTGGAAGAGCTTCCAGTAATTGCCTACTGCTCCTGCCTCCTCCATTTCTTGAGCCCGACTGGTCCACCAGGCTTCCTTGTCAGCACGTAGGCTCCGCTTTAGTTCACGCCTAATAGCCCGTCTGGTCACATTGTGTTCAGAACCAACCGGGAGGTGCCTTCTAGCTTCCAAAAGGTTCACGGACCTCTCGGATATCCAGTGACTGGTGCGGTGACGATGGATAGTGCCACAAGCAGATGCTCCTGCGTCATGCATGACGGCCGAGGTCCTATTCCACTGAAGTTCAGTATCATTAGGACAAGACAGCGAGAGTTCACTATGCGGTGCTTCTTGATAGGCTTGCCTGACAGAGGGCTGGGACAATTTCTCCGTTGCCAATCGGGGGAGACGCTTTGTGCGCCTTCCGGTAAAGTTCATGGAGAAGCGACAACGCACCAAGGCATGGTCAGAGTCGACACAGGTACTCCAGTACGAGCGGCAATCCAGAATGGAACCGCGCCACCTGTAACTTATGCCTATGTGGTCAATTTGGGTCCATCGCTGACCAGCTACAGGTGGACGCCAAGTGGCACTTCGGCGCCCACTGTGTCTAAAAGCAGTGCTAGTAAGAAACAACTGGTGCTCCGCACACAGTTGCAGCAGACGCTCGCCGTTGTCAGTCCGTTCGGAGTTAAGTCCATACTTACCACCCATCTGAGCTTCTGACGAGCTCAGACGCCCTACTTGTGCGTTCATATCCCCTGCAAGTACTATAATATCTGAACTAGTAGCACTGCGTAGCAGCGTGTTCAGTTCGTGATATAAAGTGTCCTTGACTGCATTAGAACTGCAGTCCGTGGGAGCATAAGCAGAAATCACAAACAAACAGCGTTTTGTTTTACTTCGCGAATTCACCTTAGCTGATGTCGTCAAACGGGCTGCACATAAACGGCTGTTCACCGGAATCCAATCAACCAACGATGACTCAGCCTTGGAGCTGAGAATGATACCTACACCAGCTTGACCCGTGAGTGCCCGCATCGGCGTCTCCGGATGCGTGAAACCAATAACGAGAGGATAAGCCGGGTGCAGTCAATTCAATAACCCCGTTAGGGTCATTAATCCTAGTTTCGGACACACAACACACATCAATACCCAGTGTGTCCAAGGTGCGTGCGAGTGCAGCCTGCTGACCTGTTTGTCTTAGAGTGCGGACGTTGAATGTCGACATGGAAACGGGACAGCGTGGCCTTATAAGGGACTTTTGCCGATAGGCGTCCAGCGTCCAGCGCGTAACTGCCCCTCCAGGATGTAAACATCCAAAATCCTTTTTAACTTCTACATCGGGAAACCACAAGGCCAGTCAGTAATGACGGCGGCTGTCGCTTGCCAGGTTATTAGTCTCCTGTTGTGCGTATTTGACTCCACAACCAGATCACTTCTTGGTTGATACTGGTGCAGAAGTCAGCCCTCTCCCCCGTTCTCTGGAAAAACGCCTTCTGCAACCAGCTGGTCTAATGCTAACAGTAGCCAATCAGACTAAACTCGCGATCTACTGCCAGAAATTAATTACTTTGTGTCTGGGACTACGGCATAATTTCTCTTTCATTTTTACCATCGCCGATGTGCAAAAGCCCATCATCGGAATCGACTTCCTCAGCAAGTTCGATCTGGTGGTCGACCTACGGTTTGGGAAATTACGAGACGATACCACGTCTTTAAACATACCCTGCAAACTTGCTCTAGTCAACTCTTTCGGGCATCGCATTCTCCTATCTGACAATTCACAGTACTGTTCATTGCCCCGACAATTTCCGTCATTAATTCGAGCAAGTAACGATACTTCCGACTCCAAACACTATGTACACCATCACAACGTTACAACCAGTCCGCCAGTAACTGGTAAACCTCGACGCTTTCGCCCTGACAAACTTCAGGCATCTATAAAGGAATTCCAACACATGCTTAATTTCGGCATCGTTCCTCCTTCAAACAGCTGCCGGGCCTCACCTCTCCATCTGGTGTCTAAAAAGTCAGGCGATTGACGACAATGCTGTGACTACCGTGTTCTCAATAACGTCACTTCCAGATAGGTATCCCATCCCCCATATTCACGATTTCTCTCTTGGACTAGCTGGAAGTCAATCTTTACCAAACTCGAGCTAGTCAGGGCTTACCATCAATCCCGATGATGGAGGAAAATATCGCAAAAAGTGCTGTGATCACTCCATTTGGCCTTTACTAATTTCTTCGTATGTCTTTCGGCCTCCGAAAGGCAGCACAGTCTTTCCAACGCTTTATGGATCAGGTCCTCCGTGACCTTAATTTCGTCTACGTTTACATTGACAATGTTTTGATCGCAAGCGCCACATCTGATGAGTATTTATCACTACTCCGAATGGTTTTCGAACGCTTTGAAAACCGCGGTATAACCACAAACTCGGACACATGCATATTTGGTCAGATCACGGTCGAATTTCTCGGTCGCAGGATCGATGGCGAAGGTATTAAACCTCTCCCAGAGAAATCCAATGCAACCCTCAACTATCCGATGCCTCAATCTTTCCGAAGTCTACGCCGATTTTTCGCTATGATCAACTACTACCGCAAATTCATTCCTAACTGTGCTGACTTACTTCATCCGCTTACCAACTTACTGAAGGGAAATTCAGACATTCACGGTAATCCCAGAAGTTGGAGCCGCCTTCACTGCCTTCAAGCAAAAGTTAAGCGAGGTCATATCTCTCCATCACTTGAACACCACCGAGGACGCTACACTTTTCCTTAAGACGGATGCTTCAAGTTCCGCCGTCGGTGCAGTTTTTCAACAATTAGTTGATAACGAAGTTCAACCACTGTCCTTTTTCTCACGGAAGCTACAACCTGCTCATGTCAGATAAAGTACCTTTGGTCGTGAACTTCACTTCATGTACTTGGCTGTGAAACATTTCGGTCACCTTTTAAAAGGACGGCGTTTCATACTCTTGACAGATCACTGGTGTACTCTTTCCGTTCTGCCTCGGACCGTTACTCACATCATGAAACGCGTTATCTGTATTATTTTTTGCAGTTCTGTTTTGATGTGCGTTATATCGACGGTCCTAACAACGCTGTTGCCGATGCATTATCCCGCACTCATATGAATCAACTGTCATCGACACCCATCGACCTGGAGAAAAGAGCGGCCGCTCAAAATCACCATCCTGAGCTTGTCCAACTTCGATCAAACACCTCATTGAAAGTCACACAATTACCAGTACTTAACTCTGACATAAGAGTTTACTGTGACTTTTCAACCTGTAAGCCTAGACCCTCTGTCCCACGATCATTTCGTCGAGCCATTTTTGTTCATTTGCATGGTCTTTCACACCCGAGTATTCGCTTCACCGTAAAGCTCATTACCGACTGATTCCTCTGGCGCAACATGCTTTCAGATATTCAACATTGGGCTAAACATTGTCTTAGTTGCCAAACTAGTAAAGTTTATCTTCACACAGTCACTACCCCAAAGTATATTTTCACTCACTGACGCAGGTGTCAGACACGTTCACGTACATATTGTTGGCTCTTTACCTTCTTCCAACCGTTTTACTCATCGTCTAACGTGTTGACCGCTTTACCCGTTGGCCATAAGCTGTTCATTTATGTGATACGTCTACCGAATCTGTTTTCCGTGCTTTCATCGAATCCTGGATTTCTCTGTTTGGTGTTCCATCCACCATCACTACTGACAGAGGGGCTCAGTTCAGTTTCACATTGTTCCGTGATCTGAGTCGTTTATTAGACTGTACTCATAAGAACAACCGCGTACCACCCCGCTGGCAATGGCCTCGTCGAGCGCTTTCATCGACAATTACAAGCTGTCATCATGGCTAGTTCATCCGATTCACGCTGGTCTGAGTGTCTCCCCGCGATCCTCCTTGGCATTCGCAATACAATCAAAGAGGATATTGGGTGCTGCTATGCAGAACTCGTGTTGTGCACGGCAGACTACCTGGTGAGACGGTGCTGGACTCTCGCACCACCTGAGAACTAGTCCCCTCGTCGTACCCTGAACGCCTCAAACAGCATTTTCGATCCATTCGACCAACGTCTACGCGACCTAACTTACATAAACAACAAATCCACCCCGATTTGCACAAGTGTCTGTTTGTTTTCATCTGCGTCGACGCCATCCGGAGACCTTTAACAGCCTTATGGAGGCCCGTGCCAGGTATTTCGTGTTGTATAAGAATGGATCACAAGAATCCGTGAGCCTCGACCGACTAAAACCAGCTTACATTAAACCTACAGTCGACAGTACAGACCCCGTCTGCTCCCCTCAGCATACTCCCGCCCCTGACTCATTACCCAACAACATACTGACGCCAGTACACCGAGTCCTCTGTGCCCTCCGACTACGAGCAGTTCCACGCACATGTTCTGGTCGTATTGTTCCTCTTCCACATAAGCTTGCTCAGTACCTTCCGTAGGTACCTTGCCGAGCGATTGTAAATAATTTGCTATTTTTATTTTCACGCTTACCTATTTCGCTGCAGTTGTACAAGTTTGTTTTAATTAACTAGGTATATAACGATTGGTTTCGAGCTCGTCTTCCGTGGTTCTCCCTTGGTTGCCACTGGAGTGTCGTGATTGTGAGCATCGCTGCCTGCTCGATTCGCGATTGGAATCTACGTGCACGTTCACTTCGGCATACTTCGCGATCTACGGTCGTCCGACGCTAAGGCGCATCAGGATACTTCTATGTGCGGTAAAGCTCACTGACTGGGTACTCCTTTACCGGTTCCTCCATATCTCACACCCCATGCGACTCCAGCAACTAAATTTGTTCTCCTTGTAGTTCCACCGTCGCCGGAGTGACCTCATCTACACTAGGCACATTCCTGGTTTAACTAGGAAGTGAGCTACAACGGTTTTACCGGCCCAAAACCGAATGTTTCACACGCAGTCACACATGGAAGCTGTTTAAACAAAGAGGGCACCGAATCAGCATGTCACGCTTTCCACCAGAGTGCTGAATGACTGGCATGGTCTGCCGGCGCCATCCGACGAAGGTTTCAAGCGGCTGCTAGACAACCATTCGTTGAGAATGCTGAGATCATGCGGCCATCACTGCGATTGCGACGAGCCCTCGAGAAATGTCGTAACTCATCAAACCCAGTATGATTCGGAAGCGATGGAGCTGACAAGGGTTTTCCCACCTGCTCTCTGCAACTCAATGACTTCATTGAAGCGTACAAGTACGGGTACATCGATATGAACCGTGCGTCACCAAGCTGGCTTGTTTTGCGAACGTTAGATTGAGCAAAAATGCGCAATTAGTTTCTCAAATAGAAGGCACTAGGTATACTCTGTGACATTTTCAACCTTTTTGTTTCATATTTTAGCTTATTTACTCTTAAATATGTGACGTTCGTTTTGTGTTCACTCCTAGAATGATGTGTCCGATGGTGCGGGTAGGGACACTACATATGGTGGAGTACATCTACCAAGCTACGCACTATTTAGGTGTGCTCACTCCGCTGGCCGACGGGGGGGGGGTCGTTTTTACGTGCGCTATGCACTTGATGTATTAAGGGTTAGCTATTTTTAATTGGTGGACAGAACGGTTGGGGATCTATCGGCTGTTGTTAACACTTCCTTGGCTCAAGTTCCATTTTGTGGTTGATATAGAAGCTCTGGTAGTATATTCAAAGAAGTGCTTGATCTTATTCGCTCTGGCTGCAAACAATTATCTGGCGTTATGACAAGCTTCCGGGAAGTTTGTTGGGTTAGTCTTTCTTGCTACTAAGCATTAAGTACTTTCGGCACTGATCTTGAGCGTTCGCTGCAAGTGCCAGTTCACAAGTCCGTGCACCTTTCCTCTAGGTACCTATACCCCCAAGTACCCTATATTTTGGATGTTGTTTGCCGAGTAACTCGGTTTCTTAGGGGGACATCGTTTACGCCTCTCTGGGTGCTATTGATCATGTCTGTTTATTTTTCAGTTGTGCTCTGTCTAGTCGTCACCAGAACACTGTTGAGTCATACCCACCTATGGCGTGCGAACTATCCGACCCTTAGCCTAAAAGTTCCGAGCTTTTCTTGTAATCTGATGACGCGGGTTCGAGCCTGCGTAGGAGCGAGGCGACTCTCGCAGTATCCTTAGCCCACGTGCGACCGCTGGTTGCGCGGCAGCAAAGCGTCGGTACTGCGTAACGGCCTACTATTGATGCCTTACTTTTCATTTCCTTCCTACGAACTATCAAGCAATGCGTAATAAAGTTTTGCGTTGTGAGATCTCGGGGAACAATATTGTCCTGGTAGGTTGGGAAAGTTCAAGTCCTACCACACTAGTCCCTGCTCCCTATGCCCGGTCACGAAAAGAGACACCAACACATCCTCCATGGGTATGTTCCGTTTGCAAGTACTTTTTCAACAAGCGGTTTACAGACTGACGGACCTACGAAGACCTCCCATCAACAACAGGTACCGGAAAGCTGGAAACGGATGCAAGCAGCACCTAAGGAATGCTCGGTTCATGTGCAAGGGGTTTAGCAGATGGAGCCTCAGGGAGTCCGAAAATATTCTTTGCTTATATCAGGAAGCGCTGCAGTTCGAACTCGTCATTTGCAGTGTTGATGTGTGCTGACGGCACTGTTTTTCACACAGATTATGGTGCGTAGTATGCAGGAACATTTTTACGGGAACTTTCGCAGAAAAACGCTGAATACGTTTCCAGAATCATTGATGGTTCGTGCCTAGTTGGGTTTCATGAAGCGGCGACGGATGTCCTAGGCTGCTACAAGTTATGAATTTTACTAAGGCATCTGGACTTGATTTGATTCGCCTGAAACTGGTGCATGACTTGGCTAGACAAACACTGCTGCACAGACTTCTACGAAACGCTATATGCTTCGGCATGCACATCGCACTTTCGAAGTGCAAAGTGCTGTTGCAGGACTGGTCTGACACACCGGTTGTAACTATCACCTAATTTCCCACTGATAGCGGTGGATTGGTTCACTTACCTTAGTAACTATGTTACCTCTGGTGGTCACGTCACTGAAGAGGTTACTTCCCAAATCAGCAAGGCTAATGTGGCTTTCCAGAGACAACCACCCATGGAGACGGTGGGATATCAGCTTGCCAGTGAAAGCTAGTGTGTATAACGCTGCGGTAAGGCCTGTTATTCTATGGATCAGAGACCTAGCCAGTTCGCAGTGAAGACATTAAACGGTTGACCATGTTTGCGAAGTACTGCTCACGTTTGGGAGGAACATCGAGTGAGCAATACCGAGGTCTGCCGGTTGGATTTTGGTAAGAAGCCTTCTAGTGCTTCTCTCGAGTGTTTGATAGACCATGTCCTCCGTATGCCCGTTGCTCGGCTTCCTCGGCGTGCATTATACGCCATGGCCGCACCAATTTGAGCGAAACTGCGAAGTGGACA
>CALYDF020004575.1:0-16632 GCA_944474145.2 Dicrocoelium dendriticum
AAAACGGTATAGTGGGACAGTATTACACTTCGCACAGAACCAAACTTAGTGGGACCTGCTGCTGATCAACCTGCACACACTTGGTATGATTTTTCCGTATTTCGCATGGAAAATGTTTGGCAATTTCCACAGAAAATTCCCACTTTTGCCATCTTATTTCACTTTTTACAAGCGCATTTAGGCACCTCGGCTCGATTATTTGCACTTGTCAGGGCACGTGAACGTGCGATGGTTAGTACTACCCAGGACCCTGGATTGACTGATCCGGCGTCAAGGTCAACCGGCCGAAACAGTGGCTGTCTGGATATTTCTCCTTTGTGGCCGCGCGGATATCGGGATTCAGCGGTGTACACACAAGCAAACGAAGGCGCAGTGTGTATTGATGGGGTCGCGTTACACGACGCACGCGAGACGATGGCAAACTACCCTAGTGCCTCGGACGCGATATTTAGTAGGTGAATTATACAAAATCGCTCGTAACTTTGTTATACTGCTGCTTGTGGGGATGATTGCACTGTCGTTTGAGTCTTCAGCTTCTTCTACCGAAGGAGACTAGATTTATCCTCGAAAAGCTCGGGAGTGATGTGATCACAAAATCAGAACTCGACGAACAATGTGCCGAAACTTAGAAGGGGAGTAACATTATGATCCACACAAGTTAGATCCAAGAGATGGAAAGCATTGAGTTGCGCTCGTTGAAACGGTTAAAAACGAACACACGCAGAAGAATGTGCGAGTTAACGCTGTAAGCGCTTTGATGACAATTTTAATTACACCTAAAGTTCAAAAGAACTGGACGCCGTCGGAACCATTTTCTCCCTTCATTTAGACCGAGCCATTTTAAGCGACAGTTTCAACATTTTGATCGCACTAAGTCATCCATGACGGTACGACCCAATCTAATATGTAGACAAACGCAGTGGAGAGGTGACATTCTCGGACAGTTTTCAGAGAGAAACAACTACTTCCAAAAATTGAGTGGGTGCTTTGTAGAGGGGAATAGTGGTGAATAGATGCTTTGGGTGAACGGAGTCCACGTGCGAGCAGCGGACAGGAAGCAAATGAAACACATGAGAGTTCATTAAAATGTCACTAGCTCTACTACTCACCCACTTATCTTTGCACAATAGCCAGGTACTCGTAGCGGTATGGTGTCGACAAACTGCAAGAGCCTTTATCCTGAATGTTTGCTTAGGACATTATTATTTTCTTATTATTCTACGTTTTGCAGGTCACGGTGGTCGTACGGCAGCGAAGCAACAGTTCAAAGTTCTGACGTACTGCTGTCGATACTGATGATGATGATGTTGATGATGATGCAGATAACGACGATGATGATATTGGTGAGAATGATGACGCAGTCTCCCCACTTTGGGCGAAAGTACCCAGCATAGTAAAAGACCAGTTGCTCTCGTTAGTCATACCTGAATCAGACCTGAAAATAGCTTGTGTGTAAGTTAATCAAAGCTCTTTCGATTACTTTTTTAAACGTTCAGGAACAAGTCAAACTCGACCGTCTTTTGAAAAATTTATTCATTTTTACACACAAAGTGGCGACACTGAAGTAATGACGCACATTTTCACCAATTTTTTCGCCTACGAGACTCCTTGTCACTGGTCGATGCCTGTGATAGTTCGGGGAACGCATCGTTGTTCCGAAGTTCATTCAAGCAAAGGTATTAAGGTATTTGCCTGTACATCATCACGGAATATTGCTGATAAAGCCAATAGCCAGGTTTTACGTATACTGGCCTTTCATTGACAGTGACATCCAAGGGTGTCGCCACATGTAGCAACTGTGCTTAAGCAACGACACTTCCACGTACTTCATCCAACCATGTATACAAACCGCAAAACCTTGCGAGAGCCTTCACATGGATTCCGCAGACCGAGTGTAAGGTCAGTGGTCCTAACTGCAGTTGATGTGTACCATACGCGGTCGGAAGTATACCTGATGAAAACAGTCACGACAGCAGCCATAGTCGAAAATTACAGACTATTTGCGCAGTTCGCTTCACTGTACATCTTGGGTTCAGACAGTTGTACTGCAGCAATCTCTGACGAATTTGGTACTTTATACCATCTTAGTGGTACTAACAACGGTCGGTCGCCTTCAGGGCATCTGCAGTCCATTTATTAGGCCGTTGATTCTAATAGTACAGTCCAACGGGCAAAGAGAAAGGTTCGGGGATACCTACAAGTGTTCAATGCTAAAAATGCGAAGGAAGAACCGACAGATGAGGCCATACAGTTGATCCTTTTACGTTATTTGTTTACGCCCAATCCTGCTCCACCACGAGACAGCTCTTTGGTGTTTTCGCGGGAAACCCGTCTACCAGTTAATGCGGTACGCCCGAAGATTGCACAACGGGCACTTGCATCAGGTGTCAGGGGGAGTTTTATTCCAGGACAATCAGTGCATGCGATGCGTCTAAGAGCGAAACAACAAACTTGGCAACCTGCAGTGAAATGAAAAAGGAAGTGCACTGTGCTGTGCGAGTCGTCTAGCCGTCTGTAGTTCTTTATTCGTCACATTAATTACTTCCGCAAGCGACGGATATAACACAATATCTTTCACTTCTGAGGTACCGTTTGATGTACTTTTGGACACCTTTGGACTATCCAAAGCTGTAGAGCTCAGTGTCGACGGAAGCGCGTACAGAGCCATGCTATGGAGTCATTCGGAGCTCCTGGCGGTCAATTCAATCGATCCGACGTAAACAAATGAACCCTGCACTTCTTTATTACGAGCCAGGCAAACATCATATTTCCGACGGCGGCGATTTTAGACCAGGTGATCGGGTGCCTTAAAAGTACACATCCTCGCACTGTTCTGGTCAGGAACTTCACCCCCCCCCCTTAAATACCCTACTGTGGTTTATGTGAATGAGTTCACCGATCCTGTAGGGCAGCCTATGTGACACATCAGCAGAAGCCGAGCAGTGAATGAGCACTAAGATCACCTTAAAGGAAAATATTCTGAACCAGTTGAAAGTAGAGACATTTTACCAAAGGAATGTTGCACAAGTTGTTGCTCCTGAACCATGATCAGCCAGGTCCCGATCGCCGTCGTCTTCCCCATCTTTAGCAGAACACCAAGTGATAATTGACTTTAACTCTGGAAGGTAAACACTGCCTGTGGCAAGTAAAATCAGGCACTAACCGAAACGTGTAAGTAATCAAGTCCCACCAGTCTTGATGATACCAGTATGTAAAAAAGACAAAACAGGCAAACATTAACCCTCAGCATCTGCAGCCCAGGGGTCTATTGTCGAACCAAAGTCCTCTAGAACATCAGACACATATGCGGCGATTGCCGCGAAATTCGCCTGAGAGGTCACCCGTTCAGTCTCTTCTGTTACAGACACCGCTAACTTGAGTAGAGTGCCTACGATAAACAGTCATCACGCAGTAGCAAGTCAGGACAGACTATACCCAATCTTACAGCTCAACGAAAATTGGATCTAAAACTAATGCCCTCAGTGTTGTGTGCTCGAGCGCACCTGAATCGTCAGCTGTCACATCGCAAGATGAATCGTCCGACGACCTGAATCAATGGAACTCACTGTGGTTTCTGATGAAAGTAAAAGCCAAACCCACAAACCTAGTACGAATAACTTGTCATCCGAACTATGTACACTTTGGCGAGCTCAGGCTTATTAGAGTAACACTAGAATCATCAAATAATGTGGAAAACGTTTTACTCTCGGCAAACGCGTTGGAACTTGGAGTGTGCAGGATACGTATCGATCTTGACCTTCCGTAGAACATGCGACAGTGGAAAAGAGATTTCGAAGAACGACACAATAAGCCTGCTCGCCTAAACATCAGCTTTACCTATGGTATGCCAGTGCTTCCTTCACAGGATGGTCAAGAGGTCGGAAGTCGTGATATAGAAGTATAACGATTCATTCGCGAAACCCTTGCTTTGAATAATGTTATGGCGCAAGTGCTCAAAAGGTTACCTCTCTCGCCAACGTATAGAGGGTGCAACCCGAGAATTATAAAACTCGTGATCCAATCCGACCAAGCAGCGATGGATGTAATACATATTTGACGCAAAAATCGAAAAAGCCTTCCATCGGAACTTCGGTTAAGGACTACAGATGCTTCGCGACCTCCAATTACGTAATCAGTTGAAAAAACAGACGTACGTGCAATGAGTGGTTCTTTACACAACACTGACGATGATCTAGATGAGGGTTGGGACGCGTCTTGGTCAGAGCAATTAAAGGAAGTACTATCGGTATCTCCTCAATAAAACGAATAGCGGCCGACATCACATCGGTCGGCACTCACACAGACCTGATTTCCTTGATCCCATGTGGTCTACTAGAGACCAGTAAACAAGTTTGCTTGCTCACTGATGCTTGGGGCCTCTCAATAACCTGGCCGAACTGAAAGGTCGCCAAGTTTCCCAGAAATATAATATCATCGGCATCATACAGACGTGTTCACACCGAAATGACCCTGCTGAAATTTCGCTACTCGGCTTGTCATTCCTTCGGAAAGACACACTGACGAAAGGAGAAGGCGTAATTCTATATTGCCGAAGCGACTTAGTGTGCGAGGGCATGGAGAATTCAGATTCACTGATTCGATTTGGTACCGCCTGCATTTAAGAGGCAGAGACACTTGCCTTATAGCCTTAGTGTACCGTCCACAAACACTGTATCTGAAAAGGAACTATCAAATTGCGACTGCCCTACGGCAAACTCTGAAAGAAAGATGTACTCACATCTTCACCATGGGTAATTTCAATGTGCATTAGTGAGAAACCTCTGGTAGGAGCGGAGAACAATGACAGCCGATCTGCAGAAGCTTGTAACCAGTGCTCCGCTTTTTAATCATGTCACATCGTCCAATCGGTTCAGAACAGGTAATAGGCTAACTTTGATTGATCTTGTGCTTACCAACGAAGAATACATGGTTGATGCGTTGGTTGTAGCCTGCCTGTTGTGTCGCAGTACTCTTGCAGTTATAAGTTTTAACTCCCTCTTCTATGCAGAATACCGGAATGTGGACTATGAGACGACGCGAAACATCACATGCCACGAAAGATGGGACCACCTCGTCAGTAGCACAACCTGGTCGTTCTTCACCGAAGACTCCAAATTTTTGTAAATAAATTCAATCGGCTGGTTACGGACGCTTCAGCGACAAAAGTTTACAAACGGTCTGATACAGTTACGTACATAAGGAGCAGAACTCAAAAATTGCTTCCAGTAAGCAACGCAGAGTGGCGAGAGTTTAGATTATACACAATACCAGAAAACTGGGTTAAATACGTAGCCTAACGAAACCACTGCATACAACTGCTCGGAGAGCACAAAACCCCGCGTCAGCAGAACATGGCGGAAACCTTCGGCACCAATCACAAACTGCCGTATAAAAATGTCAATGGTCTACGGAAGGTGAGGAAAGGAGTTGCGCCACTCACCACGGCTGATGGCCCAACACGAGCGGTACGGAAGCAGCAAACGCACTGCAGATGCAATATGCCCCCACCTTCCAGAGGGTATAACCATCAGGAGATCCTTTAGCTTTCATCGCCCCGCCGCCGGGACCCAGTCACATCTCCTTTACTACCGAAGCTGTCTTGCCGATGCTGACCACACTACGCAAGCACAAATCCTCGGGTGTCGAAACTATTCGCCCAAAGGCACTGGAAGCAGCAGCAAATCATCTAGCAGAGCCACTGGCTCAGTTCTTCCAGCGCTGCTTAGACCAGAACCATGTTCCTGCCATGTGGAAGCTTGGAAAAATAACACCCATTCACAAAGGTGTAAAAGCAGAACCGAGACTTCAAACTACCGCCCAGTTTCCCTTCTCCCTATACTGTCCAAGGTGATGAAATCAATCATAGCTGATGCTTTGGTGGGTTATTCGGAAAACTCTAACATTATTATTTCTGAGCAACACGACACGTGGAAATCGATCGTACACAACAATTTTGCCAATAGCACGGAGTAGATGGACGAAGTCATCTGACGTTGGGGTGGAGGTTGCTGTGATCCACATGGATTTCTCGAAAGCATTCGACTGTCCAGATCATCGGATACTACTTTCCAAGCAACAGTGTTACGAGGTCGTTGAACGTTTTCTAAGCTGGTTCGCCAACCATCCCCTTTAGCGGCAATTGGTGGTCAGATTTCGGAGCTCCTTCTCTGACCTCATACAGGTTGAATGTGGTGTGCCTCAAGACTCGGTGCTAGGTCCACGATTGTTTTTGGTAGTTATCGATAACGTCGCACAGTCAATTGCATCTAACCTCCTGCTGTTTACCGATGACATCAAGGTTTGGCGCAAGTTGCAAAGTAATGCTGACCAGCAACTGATTCAGAATGATCTAGACACAGTACATCAGGGGTCCATCCAAAATTTACTGGAATTCAATGTGGGTAAATGCAAGGTGCTCTCCATAGGACATCAGAGCAAGCTATGTTGCAGACTCGGAATGCATGTGCTGCAGTGAACTGCCACCGAACGTGAATTGGGCGTCCTGGTTCAGGATGATTTGGGTTGTTCCAGGCAATCCGAGAAAGCCTCCAAAATGGTAACCAACATGTAAGTCTGTTACGAAGGGCGTTAGGACAACTAGATCGCTCTATTTTCAGGTAGATGCTGAGTGCGTAGGTTCCTCCTCATGTCGAATATACACTGCAAGCCCAGCATCCGTGGCTAAAACACGATCTTAGTGCATTATAGCAGCCCCGACGGCGAGAATCAAAGTACGTTATTGGATAACACCGTTTTCCATCCGAGGAGAGGCTGGAACGATTGGGGTTATTCGGCGGACGTTACCGCCGCTTACGAGGTGACTTGATAATGGTGTCATTAATTTTCCACGATCCACATCATGTGTGCCGCTCGGTACTGCAACCCAGCAGTAATAGCAACGTGGGTGGTCACTCAATAGAACTGGCAGTACAGTACAGCCACCTGAATTGCCGCAGGAATTTCTTTTCCGTCCGCGTGTGTCCCCGGCGGATTGCTCTCGCGCACCACCAGTATCCATGTTTAAAAGACCTTTGGATGACTCACTTACCCGCCTGCACTTTGTTGCTTAGTACTACATCTCCATCCCACTCCTAGAATGTACTTTGGATTTATTTGCTGTTAAATGTTTGTGCTGTGAAAATTCATGGGTCGCAGTACTACAGCGAAATAACTGATAAGTCCATCTTTTAAATCGAAATAGCTCCATGCATTTTTATTTTTCGATGACCCTGCAAAACCACCCAACGGGACATGTAAACCACTGCTTCTGAACCCGTATAAATTCATTGTGCATTATTCAACCATGGTTGTTCGACTCTTTCGATTATTGTTCAATTTGTCGAACATCCAGTTTATTGAGTTTATGGAGCGATGTATTGTGGTTAGAACTGATGTATTCCTACTGCCAAGAAATCTAATAGACAACTATCCGCATGGCATCTTGAATATTCTATCTTCCGTTACGTGTTACCTGTATTTTCCAAACTATATAAATGCCTCTTATGATCCCGCTATGTTGGTAACCCTTCTTTACGAGGTCATGCACAAGGCGTTTTGTTGGGTAACGCATGCATAACTAATAGCCGTATTGATATTATCGTACGGGATCGGTGAAAACTTGCTTTCCTTTTTCAGCTCATAACCTACAGATCTAACGCAGGCGGTTTAGCTGCAAGAAAACCAGCCTAAACCTACACCTAGTAAAAGCTGTGTAGTACAGCTCATTGTAATTGGTTAGCTATTGTTTTTAATGTGTTAAATATATGTTCCACTTTGTAACCTTCGGCACACCATACCTCTTTGTCGATGACAAAATTATCGTATGCACTCTCTGCCCGGATGCGCACAGTGATGCTGTCAAGGTGATCTAACCTAACCATGGACTTGAACCCAGGCATTCGAAGCGAAAAAAGATTTTCTCTGCCTCAAATATTGTGAAATATCTGGCAAGTGCCATTTGACTCATTGGCACCTGACTCTTGATGGTTAATTACTTACTATCTGACCTATGGCAGAGGACGTGGGATTACGATACTCATGTTAACTTGACTTCTGTGAGCAAGTAGGCGATACCACCGCGAGGGCAAGATAGAACATTAAATTTATAGTCAGTATTTTCCTTTACAAGAGTCAATACTTCCTTCTTATCAGCTGTGTTGACCCACGCTGGTATACTGTTCGATGGTGTATAACAGTTTAAAAAACGCGACTGCATTGCACAGGAACGTATACAGAGAACAATCCCAAACTGCCTTCTATAAGTTGCATCAAAACAGGAACATTCGGAACGACGTGCTGAGCTCAACCTTGATCCACTCGGACTACGGAGAAGGAAGCACAGCTTAGTCAAATTTGTTAAGATATTACGGAAATATGCATATTTCCAACCTCAACATGGTATTGATGCACTCAGCTGTCTACAGCTCACGGCATAAACAGGACCAGTAGGTCCACGGACTTTCTTTTAAGAAATACGCCAGCGTCTGGAAAAGCTACCACCCTGAATATGTGCTAACACTCTTGAACACAATTGTTTACGAAAGCAGTAACAAGTTCTTGCCTGCACAGAATGTGAGCGAACTGTTTCCTTGTTCTATATATATATATATATATATATATATATATATATATATATATATATATATATATATATATATATATATATATATGGCATTGGTTCAGCGAATGCGAACGGTGACAGGCTGCTCTCACTGTGTGCCACTCACGGCCTGACGATCACGAACAATCGGTTTGCACAGAGTGCAAGTGATATAGCAAATTAGACGCACCCACGCAGTGGTCACGCTCACCTGCTTGACTATGTGGTCGTACGTCAGCGTGCTATTTGTGAAGTGCGCATGACATGTGTACTGCGTGGAGCTGAGTGTGGCACTGATCACAAGTTGGTGAGGATCAAACTGTACATATATTTTCGTAAATCGATGTATTGCACTCCTGCCGTGAATCGGCGTAAATTTAACATTCTCTCCTCGGTATATTGATGGAGAGCGTGATGGCTGACGCCTGTGTGACGTGGTGCAAACCAGTGTGGCGACGCCTGTGGCACCCATTTGGTGACCAGGTGAATCTGTTGCCGAGGAGACCATCGGGGGCAAACTGTATGCCGCTTTGGTTGATGAGACAATTCGACGATTAGCGCATGGTGTCGGATCAGCATCATTTGCTGCACATGTGAGACCAGTGAGCTTGGGAAGAACAGTCAGTTTGAAAACTTCGACGGAGACTGAACCGTGAACTCTGTTGCTCAAAAATGATGCGAACGGAGAAGGCGAACATCAGAGTGCAATGGTACGCGAACGCCAACACAAGGAATTCTTTGACTCTTTGAAGGCAGTGTATGGACCGAGATTGGAGCAGCTGAAGACGCTGATCAATGGTAGCTTAGACGCTACCTGAAAACAGACTGCAGACATAATGCAGATCTGGCGGAAAGACTTCGACTGTCTCTTGAACAATCGTTCAGAGATTGACTGGCCTGCACTGAACGGCCTCAAGCAGCACAATGTGAAGGCGAGTCTGGCGGACACGCCGACACTAGATGACATGCAGAGAGCACTAGCTCAGCTGCGAAACTGCAAGTGTGCTGGGGCCGACGGGATACCGCCTGGAGTATTGAAACACGGCCGACCCGCGTTGGTGACTGCGCTGCACCACTTGGTGCAACGTGTATGGAATCAGGAGGACGTGCCTGCTGAGCTGAAGGATGCTTTTTTGATACGACTGTACAAGGACAAATGTAGTAAGCAATGTTGCACGAATTATCGTGGCATGAACTTGCTGAGTTGTGGAGGCAATGTGAATGCCCGAATCCTGTGCAACCGCCTCGTCAGTCAGGTTGTGGAACCGAACGTGGCAGATGAGCAATGTGGATTTCTCTCGGGTCGCAGCACTATAGATTTGGTGTTTGCGGCTGGGCAGTTGCAGTTGAACTGCAGAGAACGACACCAGCCTTTGTACTCGCTTATGGTTACTTTCACCAAGGCATTTGATACGGTGAACCTCGAGACATTGTGGCTGGTGTTGGGTAAGTTTGGTTGTCCGCGTAAGTTTGTAATTTTAATTGAATGTCTGCGCAGTGGTATGCAAGCGAGGCTGCAGCTGATTGGAGATACCTCGGATGACATTGCAGTTGTTACTGGTGTGAAGCAAGGCTGTGTATTAGCTCCTACCCTGTTTAATATATAGCTTCATGTCATGATGTCTTGTGCTTTTGAATCGGCTTTTGATTAGGGTGTTCGTGTGGAGCACCGTATTGATGGTGGGTTGTTGAACATCCGTCGTTTCGGTGCCAGAACTCCAGTCTGTGAGACAACTATCCGTATGTTGCTGTTTGCTGAGGAATGTGCATTATTTGCACACAGCGCGGATGAGTTGCAGCACATGAGTAATGCTCTGACTTCGACAGCGGCAATATTCGGGCTCACCATCAACACAAGCAAATCTCACTGTATCTTTAAGTTTTCACCGGAGGTGCAATCTTCAAGATTGCGCGAATCAGCATTGGTGTTGAAGTATTGGAAACCACCACCCGCTCTTGCTATCTTTGGAGTATGATGGCGACTGATACGCAGATACCCACTGAGCTGCCCTTCCGCGAGTCAAAGGCAGCGACAGCATTCGGGAAGCTTGAGTGCCGAGTGTGGAACAACCATCAGCTTACAATTGGTACGAAGGTGATGGTGTACAAATCCATGGTTCTGTTCGTTCATCTATACGGCAGTGAAACGTGGACTATGTACCGGCGGGATTTGCAATATCTCGAGCGGTTCCATCAACGGTGTTTGCGACGGATTCTTCGCATCGGATGAGGCGACAGAGTTTCAGACGCGGAGGTGTTGCCTCGAGTTTGAATGTATGCAGTGGACGGCATACTATTGCTGAGACACCTGAGGTGGCTCGGTCATGTGAGCCCTGTGGATTGAACGCGGATACCGAAACAACTCTTATATGCTCAGCTGAGTATTGGAAATCGGCATGCGGGGAAACCAAAATTACGTTACCATGACATGAACAAATTCAGCCTTTCACGTTCTAATCTTGATTGCAGTTCATGGGAATCGAAGGCGGTTGATCGGCGTTCATGGCGCGATCTAATCATGAAGGCAGTTGCCGAAGCGCGGGAGAAAGACCTCATGCATGCAGAGAAGAAGCGGCAAGTGCGGAAGCGGCAAGCACCAATGGGTTGTACTCCATCGACATCGAGCGCATGGTGCTGTAGCACATGCGGTCGCGATTGATTGAGTCAGGCAACCCTAGTGAACCCTGAGGGAGGCCACTCGGGACCACTACCGAAGCGAGGACGGGTCCTGCAGAGAACGTATGCAGAACCGGCGCAGCGTTTGTAGGTACTTTGCCTTCGATTTACTAAACGCGTGCTTGCAAGCTAAGTCTATTTATTTCAGGTGGTGGGTGTTTAATTTTGTCCTAATGCCTTTATTTCTCATATAAATGCCTACCAGTACTCTATTCTATATACTTGCACATGTCGCTTAAGCCAACTGTAGCTATTTTTGATAAAACTTTCGTGATTGTGGCACTTCCTTAAATTCTACTTGCCCGCCTCATGAACTTATCTCGGATTCATTTGTAAACAACTTATTCCATTTGCTCATTAATTTAAGACTTTTGTCACCGTTTCCTCATGCACTACTCAAGTTATTTTTCTGCTACCACGCGCTGGATCCTGCTTTTTCTCTGGAATTACTGCATTTTACGTGTGTTGCTGTGTTAGTTGTGCACCAAACTTTTTAGTTTCGTGTGTTCATCAATCCGTGAAAGTTTCGTGGAATTCCGCTTGATATCTTCAGAGATCTCAGTGATTTACTGCTGTGCCCGTCATTTTGGAATTTGTGATCGACATCTTGCTTGTCCTCGTGCTTGAAAAAATACAACAACTATGCCGAATATCATGCAACGACGTATCTGCTCTTCAGCTAATTGCGGCAAAGCCCTTAAAATGGGTATAACGTGCCGAAACTGCAGTGGCTCGTTCCACCCGAGCTGTATAGGAAAGTCCGCCCAAGAAGCAAGGCAAATAAACAAGGCTACTGACGCATTTTGGTTTTGTCCAACTTGCCAGTTAACTCCAGTGGTCGGTTGTTTATGTGCACTCATGGAAAGGTGCGATACTTTGAATGCGACAATCGCTTATTTGTTGAACGCCAGGCTTGCACCACCGGCCGCGAATATGGCCATGATTGTACCACAGTCGGTCAAAGAAAGCTCCACCTCGAGGCCGAAAAAAAGGGCTAGACGCTCAAGTCGCGCTGCAGCCTCAGTTTCTCCAAATCCCTTGCCTCACTCAACTCCCAAAAGCGGACGAACATCCAGAGTACTGATGTCCACACCTTTGAGTCACACGCCCCACCTCCATTCAACAGCAACCGCGGAAGCTCCGGGGCAAACCTCTTCCGCCGTAGAGAAAAGTCGGGCGTCGTACGCCTCAGTCGCCTCAATGCATACACCGGCTAAATTACCTCCGACTCCGGTGGCCTCACCAAGCAACAGTAAGTTGACCAGACTCCAACAACCAAACAATCCGTTTAACACCGTGTCTTTAAGTCATGGCAAATCTGCATCCAACGCAAGGAGCCAAGGCGCGTTAACCGTTGTGTGTACAAATGTTCCTGAATCACAGGCGAGTACAATAAAGGGGAAGCTGTTGGATGATCGTAATCAGTGGAAGTCTATATGTACTGCGATTGGCATTTCGGTTGAACCTGCAATGCTGAGACGAGTCACACGTCATCCAAATTCAGCGCACTACGGTGAACCCCGACTTCTCCGGGTGACACTAAACTCCATCAAGGACACAGAGGCAGTTCTACTATCGTCCAACAGGCTTTGTCATTCATCACTCGAGGCGCGTATACTTCCTGATATCCCCTGGAACGAACGTCCGGAAAAGATGAGCAACCGTGAGGAAGTTCGTAAAGCCGAGGCGAAACGGACGATAATTGTGTACGGGGTTCCTGAGCTCCAAAATTCAACCTCTGATGCAGCGGATGCACATGACCGGGAGCAATGGAGTTACATCCGCCACGAAATCTCCCTCAATAATATCATCGCTAAGCGGTTGACCAGGATTCCATTTTCACCCAACTACAAAGGGAACGGTCCCTGACTTATGAAGGTGGTGCTTCAATCTGAGTTTATGTTACCGCTCGCCTTGGAAAACTGGTCCAAATTCCGCATGAAGCTGCCAGCTGAAATTCGGTTAAAGGCATCAGGTACGCTGCCACGGATTACCAACGACTCACGGGGAGCGATCAAATTGTTGAACCATCCACTCATGCAACTTTGTGAAGGCATGGATTTATCAACAACCGCAATATCCCACGAAACACGGCTGAACACGGGGGACCAGCAGGGCCCGGAAGGCCGCGATCAGTCGTCTAACCGAAAGCAAACTCAAAGGCAAACGTCACCACAAAAAACGGTTAATGGCCGACCCGTTAACGGTCGGCACAAACTCCATTTCTACCACAACCTGTGCTAGCTCACTCTTGGTTACAAAAGCACTATCCTGCATGTATACTAATGCACAAGGCCTCATAAGTAAGTTGGTAGAACTCCGTCACCGTTTGGCTTCGGAGCCTCGAGACATCATAATGATCGCCGAAACCTGGCTGAGCGGCGAAATCACAGACGCTGAGATTGCCATACCGGGTATGTCACTTCTCCGGAACGACAGAACGGGCAAGGGCGGTGGCGTGCTCATTTATTTCCGAACGAACCTTCGTTGTGAGCTCATAGACGATCCCCAGACTTGTGTCACCGACGTCCTTTGGTGCAAACTGTGGTTGGAACGCAACGACGTATGCCTTCTCTCTGTGGTTTACCGACCACCGAAATCCACTCCGGAAAGGGACAACAGACTTATCTCCGCTTTTCGCTCCGTGCTTAATCAGAAGTACAGCCACATCCTCGTTGCAGGAGATTTCAACACCCATGACTTGGAAAATCCAGCATCCGAGACAGAGGTGTTCAAGGCATATTTGCAAGAGCTACTCTCTAGCACCTTCTTGTATAACCACGTCACCGTTCCAACCAGGTTCAGAACAGGAAACAACCCATCGATATTAGATCTAGTGCTCACTAACGAAGAGCTCATGGTCGATGGACTAAAGGTGTGCAGTCCTTTGGGCCGTAGCGATCACGTGACTTTGCAGTTCGATTACATCTGCTACGCCAAATATCCAGCTGCGGAGCTCGAAACGAGGCAATCTGTTATCCATTACCACGTTCTGTCTGCCTTAGTTGAGAATACCAGTTGGACGTTTCTAGCTAACTGCACCCCAGAACTAGCCTGGGAGACATTTGCGAACACCATCACGTCACTAGTCATAGAAGCCTCAACACCAAAAGTTTCCCAACATCCCCGCACAGCGAAATCATTCTTGCGAAGCCGGACGCGAAAATGCATGACTCTAAGGGATCGGGCATGGCGCACGTATAAAAGCAACCCCAGCGCAGAAAACTGGACGGAATACGTTTCGCATCGCAACTACTGTGTGCTTTTGGTTCGCGAAGACAAGAGAACGCATCAGCAGGAGCTAGCCAAACGATTCTGTTCGAACAAAAAGCTTCTTTACAAACATGTGAATGGACTTCGCAAGGTGCAACGGGGAATCCCACCACTTAATACGACCAATGGGTATACACATACTGCGAAAGAGGCGGCCAACGCATTACGGGCCCAGTACTCCCCAATCTTCCAAGGTGTACAAGCCTCGACGTATATTCCGCCACTAGTTACCCCACCGCCCGTTTTATCCAACGTCACGTTCACTGCAGAAATGGTGCTGCAAAAGCTGCTATCCTTGCGTCCACACAGCTCTCCCGGGGCCGATAACATTCACCCGAAAACATTACAGGTAGCTGCCATCCACTTGGCCGAACCACTAGCTGCATTTTTTCAGCGCTGTTTCGATGAGAACATCGTACCTTCGAGGTGGAAACAAGGTGTAATAACGCCCATATACAAAGCAGGAAGTCGATCGGATCCTGTCAATTACCGCCCCGTAACGCTTCTGCCTGTGATCGCCAAAGTCATGGAAGCGGTGATAGCAGATGCGTTAATGGGATACTTGGAAAACTACGGCATAATTGCGCCAGAACAGCATGGGTTTCGTCAACATCGTTCATGTACGACGAATCTGCTGATAGCTCGTGACAACTGGACCGAGACTGTCGATGAGGGAACAGGAGTCGATGTTGCATTCTTGGACTTTTCGAAAGCCTTCGATCGCCTGGATCATCGAATCCTGCTCATTAAACTCCAACAGTACGGTATCGGAGACCCGTTGTTAGGATGGATCGGTAACTTTCTCTCTGAACGGCAGTTAGTAGTTAGAGTTCGATCATCCTTTTCCGATCCGATTCGAGTGGGATGCGGCGTACCGCAGGGTTCGGTACTTGGGCCTCGTTTGTTCCTGCTTTTCATTAACGATCTAGTAAGAGTTATTACGTCGAAATTCTTACTCTTCGCGGACGACCTCAAGGTTTGGCGGGCGATAAAACGATCGGACGACCATGAAGTCCTACAGCGTGACTTGAATGAGGCCTGGAATTGGTCGGTGAGAAACGCCCTGCCGTTTAATGTGGACAAATGTCGCGTTGTTCATATCCGCCATCGACAAGTCCACGTCTACAAGCTTGGGGCACACGATCTGAAGACCACCACTCAGGAACGCGACTTGGGTGTGCTGGTACAGGAAGACCTCGGGTGTTCCAAACAGTCAGATTCCGCTTCTAAAAGGGGCAACCAGCACGTTGGACTCCTGCGAAGAGCATTCGGAATTTTGGATCCATCCATCTTCTCTTTGATGCTGAATGCCTACGTGCGTCCTCACGTCGAATATGCAATCCAGGCCTGGCAACCCTGGCTAAAACGTGACCTTGCAGCGCTTGAGACCCCACAGCGTCGAGCAACGAAAATCGTCAAGGGCTTGCGCCACACTCCTTACCAGGAACGACTGGAGATACTCGGAGTGTTCAGCGGACGGTACCGGCGACTTCGTGGAGACCTCATACTAGTGTACCAGATATTGAGCGATCCCAGTCACGTATGCCGCCACCTCTTGAAGCTCAGCCCGAACACTAACCTTCGCGGTAACAGTTTAAAGCTGAGCCAACAGTGCAGTCGTCTAGACTGTCGGAGAACCTATTTCTCCCTCCGGGTCTGCGGGCCCTGGAACGCCCTTCCAAACTCAGTTGTTTGTGCCCCCACATTAGATACGTTTAAAAAAGGATTGGACGTCGCACTGAGCGCCCTGCGCTTTGTTTTATGAACGAAAACGCTTGTATATATTTAGGCTGACCAGCCTCTTTGGATTTATACCCCAAATTCACGGTCGTAAATCTGTGCGAACCGGTGAGTACTCCATTTTTATTTGCTACCATCACCAACGATAACAATTTCTTAGCCAGTTTTGCGTCGTACCACTTTATCCCCCTAAAACTGTTATACTTCTACCTTTTATCTCACTGACACTCCTTACTTCAACCACTTATGTGGTTTGCCAATTTGTTAGTATTTCTATTGCCAACCTGCGGGACTCGTTAAGTGTATGCTTTTTTACCCGTCATATACCATTGTTCCATTGTTCC